>CM043705.1:20010000-20282500 GCA_023935145.1 Bretschneidera sinensis | reverse complement strand
TGAAGTCTTTATGAATCTACCACCTGGGTTTGAGGGAAAATTGGGACCAGACAAAGTTTGTAAACTAAAAAAAATCTATATATGGTCTCAAACAGTCCCCTAGAGCTTGGTTTGAGAGATTTGGGAGAACTGTGAAGAGTTGTGACTAGTACCAGAGCCAAGCTGACCATACTATGTTCTACAAATATAGTAGGGAAGGCAAGGTTGTAGTCTTAATTGTCTATGTAGATGATATAATCTTAACAGGTGATGACAATGAAGAATTGGAGAGACTGAAAAAAGGACTTGCAGCTGACTTCGAGATCAAGGATTTGGGTGCATTAAAATACTTTCTTGGAATTGAGTTTTCTAGATCCAAAGAAGGCATATTTGTGAATCAACGTAAATATGTTCTTGATTTACTTGATGAGACAGGTTTACTAGGGTGTAAACCAGCCGAGACACCCATTGAGCCCAACCTTAAGCTACAACTATCTAAAGCTAAAGAAGTTCTTAATAGAGAACAGTATCAAAGACTTGTTAGAAAATTGATCTACTTATCACATACATGTCCAGATATAGCTTTTGCAGTTAGCATGGTAAGCCAGTTCATGCATTCACCTGGATGAGAACACTTTGATGCAGTCTATAGAATTCTCAGATACCTAAAAAGGACCCCTGGAAGAAGTCTACTATTCAAAAACCATGGGTATTTGCAAGTTGAAGCTTATACTGATGCGGATTGGGCTGGGAGTGCTATTGATAGACGGTCAACTTCTGGCTACTACATCTTTGTTGGAGGTAATCTTGTCATCTGGTGGAGTGAAAAACATAATGTAGTGGCAAGAAGCAGCATAGAAGCGGATTTTAGATTAGTTGCTTATGGAATTTGTGAGGTTTTGTGGATTAAGAGACTATTGGAAGAATTGAAGATCTCTACTCTGTTGCCTATGAAAGTATATTGTGATAATAAAGCTGCTATTTCGATCGCTTACAATCCAGTGCTTCATGACAGAACAAAACATGTAGAGGTAGATAAACACTTCATCAAGGAAAAGCTCGAAAATGGTTTGATCTGTATGCCATACATTCCTACTACCGAACAAGTTGTAGATGTGCTTACAAAAGGACTTCCTACAAGACGGTTTGACAAACTAATTGGCAAGCTGGCTATGGAGGATATCTTCAAACCAGCTTGAGAGGGAGTATTGAAAATGAAAGATTTGGTAGTAATACTACCAAATATCAGGGACTTTATTAGCTGTGATTATATGTTGTAATTAGCCGTGATTATTTGCTGTAAATAGAATTTTTAGTCAACACTGTAAAATAGGAGATTAATTAGGCCCGCTAGCTATTGTAATTAGTTTCCTGATTTTGCTCTTGTATTCTCTTCTATAAAAAAGAATCTGTGTAATCTTGTTTGTTATAAGTTAATATAGAAAAGTTTATAATCAACTCCAAGCACTCTCACA
The DNA here is from genome assembly GCA_023935145.1 of Bretschneidera sinensis. Lineage (NCBI taxonomy): Eukaryota > Viridiplantae > Streptophyta > Magnoliopsida > Brassicales > Akaniaceae > Bretschneidera > Bretschneidera sinensis. The sequence continues at coordinate 20,281,046 of CM043705.1, read as the reverse complement.
CTTTTGGGACGAGGCCGTGGGCTCTCAAATTTATTCTCTATATACAAGTGAAGTGAAGTGGAGTAAAATGAGGAGCAAACATCCTTATATAGGAAGAGAGGCGGGACAAACAAGGAGAGTTAAACCTTATGGTTATAAGGACGTAACGGTCAAAATAACCAAGGCTATTTTTACGTTCCCCAAGAGCCCCCAACTGCAATGATGCGACGTTTTGCCTGCTCGAGGTGCCGTTCCTTTACCCAAGGGAACCAATCAATAATGACGTTGCCGTTTCCACTCTACTGCCATGTGTATAAGGGATTTGAAGACAACCTAAGTATCATCCTTTTGGGCTTAAAAGGCAAAAGGATTACTCAGGGCCCAAAACCAAAGGTTTGATCTAGGCCCAAAAGGCAAAAAAGATTACTCATGGCCCAACACAAAGTTGTGATATAGGCCCAAAAAAGATTATCTAGGGCCCAACACCAAAGGTTCGATTTGTGCCCAAAAGATAAGAAGCCCAAAAGTCCACCAAAAACCCCAAAAGGCAAGAAGCCTAGGAGTGCACCAAAAAACCCCCAAAAAAAGAAGCCCAAGGATTCACCAAAGACTCCAAGAAAAAAAATCTAAAGAATGCATTAAGGATATCAAAAGTGGACGACCCAAATTGAAGATCTCCAAGGCCGAGCATATTGACTACTGCTCATATGCTCGGACCAATGTCTCCAAAACCGAACATATTGACTGCTACTTGTATTCTTAAACCAACGTCTCCAAGGCCGAGCATAATGACATCTACTCATATGCTTGGACCAATATCTCCAAGGCCGAGCATATTGACTGCTTCTTATATGCTCGGACCAACGTCTCCAAGGCCGAGCATATTGATTGTTACTCATATGCTCGAACCAACGTCTCCAAGGCCGACCATATTGACTGCTGCTCATATGCTCTAACTAATGTCTCCAAGGCCGAGCATATTGACTGCTACTTATATGTTGGGACCAACGTCTCTAAAGCCGAGCATATTGACTGTTGCTCATATGCTCAGACCAACGTCTCCAAGGCCAAGCATATTGACTGCTGCTCAATGCTCAGACTAACATCTCCAAGGCCGAGCATATTGACTGCTGATCATATGCTCGGACCAATGTCTCTAAGGCCGAGTATATTGACTCTTGCTCATATGCTCGGACCAACGTCTCCAAGGCCGAGCATATTGACTACTACTCATATGCTCGGACTAACTTCTTCAAGGCCGAGCATATTGACTGCTGCTCATATGCTCAGACCAACATCTCCAAGGCCGAGCATATTAACTACTGCTCACATGCTCGGACCAACGTCTCCATGGTTGAGCATATTAGCTGCTTCTCACATGCTCGGACCAACGTCTCTATGGCCAAGCATATTGACTGTTGCTCACATGATCGGACCAACATCTCCATAGCCAAGCATATTGATTGCTGCTCATATGCTCGGACCAATGCCTCCAAGGTCGAGCATATTGACTGTTGCTCATATGCTCGGACCAATGTCTCCAAGGCCGAGCATATTGACTGCTGCTCATATGCTTGGACGAACGTCTCCAAGACCGAGCATATTGACTGCTGCTCATATGCACGGACCAACGTCTCCAAGGCCATATTGACTGCTGCTCATATACTCGGACCAATGTCTCCAAGACCGAGCATATTAACTGTTGCTCATATGCTCGGACCAACGTCTCCAAGGCCGAGCATATTGACTCCTGCTCATATGCTCGGACCAACATCTCCAAGGCCGAGCTTATTGACTGTTATTCATATGCTCGGACCAACGTCTCCAAGGCCGAGCATACTGTTTGCTGCTCATATGCTCGGAGCATATTGGTTGCTAGTCATATACTCGGACCAACGTCTCCAAAGCCGAGCATACTAACTGCTGCTCATATGCTCAGACTAATGTCTCCAAGGCCGAGTATATTGACCACTGCTCATATGTTCGGACCAATGTCTCCAAGGCTAAGCATAATGATTGCTGCTCATATGCTCAGACCAACGTCCCCAAGACCGAGCCCTGTCATACTTCTTTAGAGCACATAAATGTACTTAAGGAAGTGAGGGGCCTTTGATGCAGCCAAAAGGCAGACCCACCAATGGCCTGGTGACACATGGACGATTCTCAACCAATAGTATAACGACACATGGGTGGTTCTTACCCAATAGCACAGCAACACATGGACGATCCTCAACCAGTAGTTTAGTGACACGAAGGCGGTTTTTACCCAATAGCACAACGACACAATGCTTGGTTTTTTTAATGCATCAATATTGAGTTTATATTATCTGAATTTTAAGATTCATGAACATTATTGCAGAAAGTAGATCAAAAGAAAAGGATTCTTAGTTGTGTATTGTGAAAATTGGTATTTTTGCTTTTGTAGAAATTAGGACTTTGCAGTCAAATTTGACACTGGAAGAGGTACGGGAGAAAGAGACCAGACTGAGAAAGGAGATAAGTAACATGGATACGTTTGAAGACTGACTGTAACTTTCAGTTATGCTGGTTCAATGGGAGGAGTCAAGAAGGAAGCGAGCCAGAAGCCAGTGATTTATGTGAAGTGTTAATCAATGATTCAGCCATGTAAGTTCTTGATTTTTGTCTAAAGGTGAATCTTTAACAGATTGGGTAGATTCTGCATCATTGTAACATATAGATATATGCTTCTTGATTCCAAATATAGAGTTCATTTTTCATGAGTTTTACATACAAACTCTTTGTTATACAGCCTTATTTAGTTACTTTTCATCGATGTTACTTGTCAAACCTTTGTTTAATCAAGCGTGCATGATTGACAACTTAGTAGTTTCTAAGGGACGTAGGTAAGAACTTAAGGGCTTAAGGCTCCTAATGCCACTGTTATGTTTTGTTGTGGAATGATAAAGCATTTATTGAACCAATCTTTTTGCTGAAGATGACCTGTGATGTTTGCTGAATAGCTTAAAAAAAATCAGTTTGTTCATAGTCGTGAATTTGTTTGTGCCTTTGTGGACTGTTAAATGGAAATAAATGCTCGAGTTTTTGGTTTAAATTGATAAACTAATTATTTTAGTTAGGCTGTTATCATCCTCGTCCATTAAGGCAATCGAGTATTCGCATCAGGGCCTTTGTATTTGACATTACAGAAAATTGTTTTGCCCTTTTTATTTTCCCATACCGGATTAAACTGTTACGCTGATGTACGTAATTAGCATCCTCAGTTTAGGTCTAGGGAGTCAGAAATTTCCACACTAGACAGGATAGGTGCCCCCTATGTCAATTGTGTCACTTTGCGGAGAGTATCATATTCACTTTAATGAAGTGTAAATTAAGCTTACGATCTTGTTTGTTGGCAGACTAATTTTTGCTTCACAAAAAGTTTCAAAAGCACTTACATTCCAAAATGATATAATGATTGTTATACACCCATCACAAACACCCCGATAAACACAAAACCCAAGCAACTTTCCAGTGTGTACAAAACGGGTGTTTAGGGTGAGTGTATGAATAGCAGCACTCAAAATGATTACATGAGGTTTATATTTCTCCAAAATATATGAACAAAAATGAAAGAACAAAACTTATCCACAAACTAAAGGTCCATGATATCTGTGTAACTCACCAAGCTTACAAAAGATGTTTAATATATTGATGGTTCTCAGTATCCACGCACTCCTCTGGTCATGACAGAAATTGGCCCCTTCTCTACGTATGAACGCTCTACATTGTGCATCCCAGATCCTTCAGCGGCATGTGCTGTCGGGTGTCCAAGCCCTGTCTCCGCCTTTAGGCCATAGGGAAAGCTTGACGGCATCTGCTCATCAGATGGGTGGTGGAATGTCACCCCATTCGTTTTTGAGAGAGGTTGATCATTTTTAACTTTTGTAGTCTTCATATCAAAACCTGACTTATGAGTCTCGTCATCGCTATCATAAAAAACTGTCTCCTTCTCCAACAACTTGACTGGGTCCTCTTCATTGAAGGACATTATTGGCACCTCCAAATTGTCTTCTGCTGAATCTGTACTTGAAGAAGATGTTGATCTCTTAAATTCTGCTACATTCTCCCTCTGTTTTGATTCTTGAGCTTGGTCTCTGTTTTGAATTTCATTTTTAGATTCAAACTCAAGTTTCTTGGGATCATATCCTTTTGATGGCTTTCTTCTTTCAGTATTAGGACTATTCTGATCATCAGGATCATGAGATTCAGATCGAGAAAGTTCCACAGCTGCTCTTGCTGCTGCTGCTGCATAAGCAGCCGACTCAAAAGCTGCTTGAGCTGCATCAGCTACATCTTTGTACTTTTTCTTTCCCTTTTTAGAATCAGAGAAGCCACCATCTTTTCCTTTCTCCTCAGGCGTAATTTGCATTTCATTACCTAACCTAGAGCCACCTGAATTAGTTGATGTGTCTAGCTTCAAGCTTAAGTTCAATATTTCCTGCATTGATCACAAAGCACCTCATATCTCACGAAATGTTGTCCATGATTTGAGCATACTACTAGCAAGTTCATTTAATGTTGTTAGCATAACTTTCTTACCTCAGTTGAAGCAGAAGAGGCGTCCTCGAGTTGAAGAACAATGCTCTTCTCAGCAGCAATCTCCTTGAGCACCTTCATTCTGTTCCCCAGGCCCGGCAGCCTGGTTGACAGCTTTTGTATCATCTACAGCAGCCCAAGATAAATAATTTTGTTATTAAGATACAATAGAATCGCTAATATGCTAAGTTTTCTTTAGGTATTTACACCTCATTTCCTTGGGTTTAGGCACAGTACATGCATATACACCCCCATAAAACTCTAAAAGCTACTTAAACAGTTGTTTTGATTCCTTATTATAAACACTTTAAAAATTTGTTATATTACAAAATTATCCCCGATTTTTATTCTTAATTACAACCCACTCTAATTTGCGAATCTGAAAATTCAGTCCTTAGACGTCTGTTTAGTGAAAATGAAATTTCCTAAATTTCCCTGCAAATATATGGAACTGAATAGTCCAAATTAGCCTATTTACAATCTCATTATGTCATTTTCTCCCTCACATGCAGACAAATTGTTCATCCTCTAATTCCACAAATTTACAAAATAATTCTTCATCTCAGACAAAAATCTAAATGTCTTTCATTGTAATCTAACAATTCATCACTAATGACTATTTTTCGGTCTCCAAGAAAAAGTATCAAGTCCGAAACACTTCAGGCTTGAGAAAAAAAATGCCAATTAAAATCATGTGCTTAGCACCACATCAGCCTTTTCATAGAGGACTGAGCTGTATTTAAGACTAAAACTCAGGGATGAATTTGTAATTCAACCAAATATTTTAAAATCTTCAGCATATGAGGAAGTGACTGGCTCTGGCTCATTGCCTTTGATCACCATATGGCTCATCACTACCACCATCATCATGAATTCTAAATTCTAGTATAAATTTTCAGCCTAGAACTATCCTCCACTTATTGCAACTTCATTACCACGTCCCTATCACCATCCCTTAATGATGATCACCTTTAATGTAGTCTCCAACACCGCTAAGGTGGTCTTGAACCAAGCTTTAATCCAAGTATCTGAGCTCGAGCTCAGTCAAAGCTCGGCTCATTGAGATTTGAGCTGAACTCGAGTATTAAAAATAGGTTCAAATACCTTGTCAAACCAAACACATATACTTAATTGTTCGGCCCATGAAGCTCGCGAACAGCTCGATAGGATGTTATCGAGCTCGAGCTGGGATGTCAATATTTATATATTAGTATTAATATTTTTATTTATTAAAATTAAAGCCTAGTTTCAAGGTCGAAACTCGAATAGACAATCCAAAATTCAGGCTCGAGCTTGACCTCAAATGGGCTCATTTATTATCGAGCTCGAGCCAATAAAAAATTGACTGAGCTCAAACTCAAACTCAAACTCAAGCCCAATTTTTTAGTTCGAACTCGAGCTTGAACCCTTTTATTTTGAGTTAAAGTGAACTCGACTCGAGTCCACCCCTAAACACCACCATTGTCATTGCACTTTCCATCCCTTCTACATGCAGCCTTTATTCTTTGTTCTTCATTTTTAATAAGTTTTTTAAGTAAACAACTTAACTTGCAGGATGTTCTTAACATACTAGTCTAATTTCTTTTCATCTTTTTATGCATAAAATTAAATACTACTCCACTAGTCTTCAGTTGTGGTTGTTAATTTTATAATTATAAGGCTTTTGCATTGCTCTTTTGAGTTGACTTTTTGGTGATTCTGGAACATTTGAGAAGTTAGAGCAGACGCTTTCTTAGACGAAGTGTATCATTTGTAGTCATTTGACAAAAGAGGCAAATTATGTACCTCTCTTGGCAAAGATCAAAACCAACATACAATTAATATATACCTTATGGCCGACTTCACAATTGTTGCGTAATTCAATAGAACGAGCCGCAAATTCCTTGCCATAACGAGATGTTAAAACTGCACGAATCTCTTGGAGCTCAGGGAAATCCCCAACCCTCGAAGCCCCAAAAAGCAAGCTTGCTATTGCCTCCTTCAGCTCATCAGGACATACTCTAAAACAAACAAACACACAAAAGAACCAATCCACAGACCAAACAAAAAAAAATTCTACAAAAGAAAACCATATTCAAAATAAGCAAAAATAAGATAAGAAGGTAATTACCTTCCTTGTTCAATAAGGTGGACCCTTTCAATCAAGAGATTACAGAATCCTTCCATCATAACAAACACATCCAGCATATTCTGCTCCTTGATCACCTGCTCGACCTGTCAAATCAATCCAATTAATTTAACTCTTTTTCAACACATCAAATAAAAATGGAAAAGCTAAGGCCATATTAATCAACGAAACAGGTAAGTCAAATGGTAAGCAAATCTTACTCGAAGAAGGGCACGTTCATGGTGGCCGAGTTCAAGGAGCTGAACCACATCAGACCTGGCCTGAGAGCATTTGGCCTGATGCTGGTTTTTTAGGACAGCAAGTCGAGAGATAGCTAAGCTCAGGAGTGATTTGAATTTGGAGGTCTTGAAATTCCTTCCAAGCAGAGCATCAAGTTTCTTCCCCATGTCTGCTCTTTTCACCCTCTGATAGATAATACAAAGTGTGAGCTATTTTTCTTCTAAAGAGCACGAAAATGCACTAGAGGTTTAGTGATAATAATATTTAAGCACGCAAAAGACAACAGAGAGAGCACAAGGGAACAAACAAACCAAGACTTATTTGCTCCTTTATATTGCCACAAAATCAGAAAGAGAGAGAGCGATCTTTTCGAGGTCTAATTGGGTAAAAACGTGTTTCGTGAAGGTTTAAGAAATTGGGCCAAATGAGAAAACGAGGAAAGAGTTTATTGAACGCGGTTTGGTCCCTCAATTTCGTGGAACTGGAGGATCTGGGTACATACTAAAGGCACCATGGGTTAATTACTTTTTAGTCTTTTAAGTTTTATTCTTGATTACGGATTCGTCCTCGCATTTTCGATATTATAGTCTTTAATCTCTGTCAATCGAATCTGACAGAAATATTTTCACTCCTTTTCATGTGTCAGATCTTATCCAGTTTCAGCAATTTTATACCCAAATAGCCTTAATAACTATTACACAAAATTACATTTTTTTATTACTCTATTTAAACTGGTTACATTTTTGAAGGCTTCTAACGTCTTTCTCTCTGACAGTCGCTTTTGGACACTCGCCCTATTGCGTTGCCACCAATTTAATAACAAAAAATTGATAACCGGTTATTCTCTAGGAGAGTATTTGTTATGTACAGATATAAATAAACCTTAAATTTTATACTCACACTTTGTATTCTCCCTCTCTGATAAAAAATTCTTGATTGGTTGGGTCTAAACCTAATGGTTTAAACTAGTTAAAAATTTTATTAATAATTTCATTAATAACATCAATATAAATGTAAAATCTAAAAATTAATATTACCAGTAAAGTTTTTAATATTATCAGTGAAGCTTTCAGTTGGTCTAAACCAATCAAAAAATCTTGGACTTTCTTCTCATCTTGGATTTTGTACTGAAAAGATTGAAATAGAAATTTAAAGTTTGTATATTCTGACTGCTTAATATTGCAGTATTAAAAACTCATATTTATAAGATGTTTACAGAAGAGTGTCCTAATAGGACTAGGGTATATCAGAGTGTTCTAATAGGACTAAGGTTTCTTATTTACAATAGACTAAAAATTTCAAATATTATTTACATTAGGAGTATATACATTTACACGCCCCCTCAATCCGAATGAGGTGAAACCATAGAAAGATTGCTTTTACGTTGAAGAAACCGAGTTGATGACAATCTTTTTGTCAAAATATTTACAAGTTGGGTATCAGTAGGAATATAACGGATCTGGACATCTCCTTGAGCTACTTTTTCGCGAACAAAGTGAAAATCTATCTCAATATGCTTTGTGCAAGCATTAAACACTATACTAGCAGCAAAGATAAGTGGCACCAATGTTATCATAATACACTCGAACTGGACGAGTTAAGAACACATGTAAGTCATATAGAAGCTGGCGAATCTAGTAGGTCTCAGCTACAACATAAGAAAGGGATTGATATTCAGATTCAGTGCTAGAACGAGACACAGTGGGCTGTTTCTTTGTTTTCCAAGAAATAATATTTGGTCCAAGAAAGACAGCATAGCCTGTGGTGGATCGACGATTGTCAGGGCAGCTGGCCCAATCAGCATCTGCATAGCATGAAAGAGAAAAATCCTTTATAGAAGCAAGAAGTAACCCATGATTAGTAGTACCATATAAATAGCGAAAAATAAGTTTAACAAGCTGAAAATGAGCCATGTGGGAGCATGCAAAAACTGACTAGCTAGATTAACAGCATATGCAATATTAGGTCGGGTCATGGTTAAGTACTGAAGACCTCCAACCATAATCCTAAATTCTGAAAGATCTTCTAGTAGGTCACCCTCGTGTAGTGAAGGTGCGGTTTGGGAAAGTAGAGGAGTTTTAACTGGTTTGGCTAAAGACATAGAAAATTTAAGTAGAAGGTAGAAGGTCGTTAGTGTATTTAGTTTGAGAGATAAACAAACCAGTGGGATTATGAAAAACTTCAATGCCAAGGAAATAATGAAGATCACCAATATCCTTCATAACAAATTGATTAGATAAAGTATGAATAAAACGAAAAAGAAGACTAGAATTATTACCGATGAGAATAATGTCATCAACATACAGTAATAAGATAAGAAGACCATGGGATGTCGCAAGAACAAACATTGAAGCGTCTGCCCGACTACAAGAAAAATCAAGAGTAAGAAAGAAAGAACTGAAGCGGTTAAACCAAGCCCAAGGAGCCTTTTGCAGACCATAAATGGCTTTGTGTAATTTACAGACATGAGTGAGATGAAGGGTATCAACAAAACCAGGAGGCTGTTTCATATACACCACTTTATTCAGATAATTATGAAGAAATGCATTCTTAACATCAAGTTGTCGAATCACCCACAAATAAAAAATTGCCAAGAATAAAACAGCGTGTATAGTAGTAGGTTTAACAACAGGAGTAAAAGCTTCATGATAGTTAATATCTGGTTGTTGATGGATCTCTGAGTGACCAATCTCGCTTTGTAGTGCTCCGCAGACCCATCAGCCCGATATTTAATTCTGTAAATCCACTTACACCCAACTAAATTTTTCATTGGATCATATGAAACCAGATCCTAGTGTGGTTAATTAAAAGTGCATTAAATTCGTCAGACATAGCTGACCGCCACTCGGGATCTTTATTTGCCTGAGAAAAACAAGTTGGTTCAGTTTGCTAGGTAGTAGTGAAAAGAGAGAGTAATTGTTTGGGTTTGCGAATTTCAGTTTTAGAACGAGTGATCATGGGGTGACAAGGGGCAGGGTGGGATGGTGGTGGAAAAGTGGAGGCAGAAGGAGCGATTGGTTCAGCAGAGGGAATGATAATGGGAGTGGAAGAAGTTGAGGTTAGGCTGAGGAAACAAATAAAGGAGATGATAAGGGGAGAGACATTGGTAGTGTAACGACCCATCCCGAGTTGGCCACCCCTGAGACAGTGTCATCACATTTTGAGAATCCCAGCACGACACATATATGCAACAAATACTAACATAATTTTTTTTTATTTTAATCTTCAACCCTCAACAGGGGAGATACATAAATCTGATATTATTTTACACATAATATACAACGTAAGATGCATGAATATTTACAAATAAAATATTTATTTCATTTTCTCACTAGTCTGAGGATATTGACACGTACGTGGCTTACAAAAATTTCTTTCGTCTGACTCTCAACCCACTAGACTATTTGTCATGTCTGCTACCTGAAATCATTGTACAATGAAGGATGAGCTTCACAAGCTCAATGAATTAAATTTACTAAAAGTATTCCAATTGCATAAATAGTTCGTTATTATTTAATCAATTATTTCTCTTATAACTGGATAATAGCATAATGTTTAACATTTAAATACTTCCCATCTTATTATATTTCTCTGTCTTTTTCTCACTGTAACTGTCTCTCTGTGAAACTCATCCATCTATAAATAAATTCACACTATTACACCACACATCAATATTTCAGTAATGCAAGCAATAATTAAAACAGATGCAATACATGAATGATTATGATGGAAACGTCTTCCTACCTGTCAACAGATTGTTATTATCTTAGACCAACCCCTTCCCGGTTCTTTACAGCTTATCCCAGCTGTCACGAAATTTATTTCCAGCATATACCGGATATCATGGTGTCCCTTTTATTTCCAGCATATACCGATTGTCACGGTTGTTCCATTAGACCGGCCTCTTTCCGGTTCTTTCAGTTATCTTATTTAATGCATATGCATGTGAACAATGATATGAAATATGCATATGAACAGTAATATAAACACAACATAAATTCAAAATATTTAAATTAATTATCTGGTCTTTCCTTAACTTTCTGCTTAATAAATTTCACAATTTTCTTCTCCTCATATATTACATCAATTTATTCACCAAACTAGTCAAAATCTCTTTATCACCATCATTATTAAATCAACTCATTATTCTAATAATATTTCTTTTCACATAATAATTTTCTACTTGTCAAATATTCATATCATACATATCAATTTAATTTTTTATCTACCACCAAGCATAAGCTAATAATTTATTTTACTATTATTACTAGATATTTGATTTTTATTTAGATTACTTAAAGTTAATCCAACTCACCACGTAGCACTTGAAGCTACTCGTGGATCACTTCTTTGCCTTTCCCGTTCCTCTTTGAAATTTCCCCCAGTGGCTGTTCATCAACACCTGACATAATATTTATATTAAATTTCTAATTATTTCTTCAATTCTTCATAAACCACACCCTTTGAAAATTCCCACTTGGAATTTCTAGGAAATACATGTATGCTAAAAATTCAAAAATAACATTACGTTATTACCTTTTATTTTTCTGATAGTTTCCCATGACTCTCGATAGAATTCCCCCGTAATCTCCTTCAAAATTTTGCTCTTTAACCTTTCTTTCGGTCCCCAAGTGTTTAACGAAGACGCGTAACAGAAAGAAAACTCAACGAGTTTGATAAGTGTTAACACTGTGTTTACAAATGTGTATATATATAACAATTTGCTGCACAAAAATCTGCAGCACTTACTTGTTGAAATTGGAAACCTTCCCAAACTTTCCACGTTATGGACACTTGCAAGGCACACAAATGCCTTCATTTCTACTTGGCATACAAAGAGTTAACTTGGCAGCAGGTGCTGCCACATTTTTTATATTTTTTTAACTTTGCAGTATACATTTGTCTACTTCTTTCTGCCCCCAGGACGTTCTAGTCCCAGATTTTTTTTCTTTCTTTAATTTGCTTTATTCAAATACTAATAAACCTTTCACATATATTTTATTTTAAATTCCATGTCATATTTATTAAATTACTTTTTTACCTTTACTTTACAAATACGGGAATTACAGGTAGGGTGGGTTAAGTGACGGGAGAGGAAATTAGGGGCCTAGGGGTAGAGACCGAAGGTGGAGGCAACGAGGCAATGGGAGTTGGTGGTGGAGAATGAAGATTAGGAACAAGGAGACTAGGAACAGGAGTTACTAACATAAGGGGGAGAAGATTGATGCATCGTAGTAAGAACAAGCGGGGGAATGGATGAGTGGTTAGGTGTAAGGGAGGGGACAGGTGCAGTGAGAGTAGAATAGGGAAAACATAGTTCATAGAAGACAACATGATGACTGGTATAGACACGACCAGTGGTGGGATCTAAACACCTATATCCTTTGTTATTTTGAGCATAACCTAAAAAGATACAATGTTTGGATTGAGGTGCAAGCTTGTAGGGTGCATTGGCAGTGAGGTTAGGATAGCAAGCACACCCGAAGACACGAAAAGATGAGTAATTAGGAATTTTAGACAACAATTTTGTATAAGGAGCTTGATTTTGCAAAACAGGAGTAGGGAGACGATTGATGATGTACAATGCAGTGTATATAGCATAGACCCAAAATGACTCAGGAATATATGGGTGAATTAAGAGGGTGCATGTCATTTCACTAATGTGTATATACTTACGTTCAGCGACACCATTTTGTTGAGGAGTGTCCGAGAAAGACATGCAAAAAGTAATACCATGTTGAGCAAAAAAATTATTTAAAAGGCGTTTGATCAAATTCTTTACCACCATCACTTTGAAAAGTTTTTATTTTTGTAGAAAATTGATTTTCAACAAGAGCTTTAAAGGTACAAAAGTGTTGAAAGACTTCAGACTTTTTACGCATAGGAAAAATCCAAGAATAATGAGAAAAATCATTAACAAAAAATAACATGATATCGATAACCCAAATTTGATAAAAATAAGAGATTGCCAAACATCATAATGTATTAAAGCCAAAGGTTGGTCAGTACAATGTTGAACAAAATCGAAAGGTAAATGTTCAGACTTGTCTAACTGACACTCCAAACAAAAACTAGAATATTTAAAAGAAAATGAAATATTCTTGCGAGTTTGTTAAAGAGAAAATACACGGGGATCTAAGTGACCAAGTTGACAATACCAAACATCACCAGAGACTTGACGAAAGACTAGTGCCAGAGAAGAGAGAGTGACTGAGCCAGGTGGAAGAGGGTAAAGGTCACCATTACTGGAGGATTTGAGAAGAGTTCTCCCCGAACTCTTGTCCTTAATAACAACATGAGATACATCAAAGTTAGCGAAGCAGTTGTTATCAGAACATAAATGTTTAACAGAAAGTAAATTGTGAGATAATTATGGGATATGCAGAACATTTTTAAGGTGAAGTGGTTTAGTGGAGGTGCGTAAAAAAGTAAAACAAACATTATTAATATCAAGCAATTGTCCATTACCAACCAAAATTTTGTTTTTCCAAAATAAGGTGTAAGGTTAGTAAGCATACCTGACTGAGGAGTCATGTGAGCGGAGGCAGCCGTATCAAGGTACCACTGAGTGGTATTAGACTCACTAAGTGATATGGTAGCAAACGATTTTAGTAAGTCATGAGAGACAACAGCATGATTGAACCGATGAGGACAAGTAAAGGCAAAGTGATTGGTGGTATGACAAATTTGACATGATGTGGAGGATGTGCCAGGATACGATCCCAATAAACCTTCACGACTGTAAGGGGAAATACCAGTAGATCGATTAAATATAAGAGAGAAGTGAGAAAATTGATTAGTACCTGAACAATGCTGGGAGGAGGCACCACGACCAATATTATGGCCACATCCCTGGCCACGATCTCGATAACTAGAACGACCCCTACCACGACCACAAGGAGCACCAGAGGTGGTGGTGGTGGCAAAGGTTATAGGAAGATCAGAAAGCTGAGAAAGGGACTTGAAGATGCTTTAGACATTGTTCCGAGATGAGCAGTTTAGTACGCAAACTGTCAAAGGTAAGAGTGATATTGGTATTGGTGACCATGGTGATGAAGCTTTCATACTCGAGAGGTAGACATGCTAAGGCATAGGAAATGAGGTATTTTTTGGAGAGAGGTGAATTAATGGCAGCAAGAGCATCAACTATGGCTTTGAGTGTAATACCCGTAATCGTAAAGTAAGGGTAAAGAAATAATTTAATAAATACGACATGAAATTAAAATAATATATTTACGCAAAAGATTTAGTATTGAATAAAATAATTCTTTAAAAAAATGGATGTGTGAGGCATATATATATATATAGGCCAAGTGAAAAAAATGGAAGAATGCATGCTGCCCATGTAGCCAAATCGTGGCATCCATTTTGGGGTGAGCTGCAGAGAGTTGGGTTAGAAAAAAAATAAAAGTTTACTTATATATATATTATACTTAACATAATACTTACCACTTACCGATTTCGTTTAAGTTTTCTTTCAATTTCTTTATTTCTCAAAACATTTGGGGACCCAAAGAAAGGTTAAAAGAGCAAAATTTTGAAGGGATTTACTGCGAAATTTCATAAAGAATCACGAAATGCTGTCAGAAAAACAGAAGGTAATAACGTAGTGTTTATTTTTGAATTTTTAGCATTCATGAAATTTCTCCAAATTCAAAGTGGTAATTTTCAAAGGGTGTGGTTTATAACAAATTGAAGAATAAATTAGAAATTTAATACAAATATTAATTCAGGTGTTAACGATCTGCAACCGAGGGAAATTTCTAAGAGGAACGGGAAATGTAAGAAGGTGATCCATAGGTAGCTTTAAGGGCTACGTAGTGAGTTAGATTTACTTTAAGTAATCTAAATAAAAATGAAAAATCTAGTGATAATATTAAGATAAACTATTAGTTTATGTTTTGGTGATAGATAAAGATTTGGTGGATAGATATGATATGAATATTGGATATATAGAAAAATTATTCTGAGAGAAGAAATATTATTAGAATAATGAGTTGATTTAATAATGATGGTGATAAATAAATTCTTGATGCGCTATGGTTGATATTTTGATTCGAATTATGAGGAGATGAAATTTAGTGGATCTTGACAAGCTTTGATGGATGATTTGATGTGATTTGGGATAAAATTTAGTGGATCTTGATAAGCTTTAATGGATGATTTGATGAAATTTGAGATAAGAGGAATTTAGTGAAAATTTCTTTATATAATTTGAGAAAAATCAGGATTGCCAAAATTAAATATTTGAATTCATGTTTGTTTATATATATATATATATCATTGTTCATATGCATATGTATTAAATGAAAAGAAAAGAACTGGGAAGGCAGCCGGTCTAATTGAAAAACTGTGACAGCCAGTATGTGCTAGAAATAAAATGGACACTGTGACAGCTGGTATATGCTGGAAATAAATTTTGTGGCATCCGGGACAAGCTATAAAGAAAAGAACTGGGAAGACAGCCAGTCTAAATGAGAAAGAAAAGAACCAGGAGGGGGCCGGTCTAAGATAATAAAAACATATCAACATGTGGGAAGACGTTCCTATAATGATAATTCATGCATTGCATCTGTCTTAATTATTTCTTACATTATTGAAATGCTGATGAGTGACATGATATTTTGAATTTATTTATAGATGAACGAGTTTCACATAAAGATAGTTATGGTGATAAAAACCATCTAAATGGTAGATTTTATGAGGTGAACCTTACTATGAGGTAATTATGAGATAATTGATGGTCTTAAGGTGAACCAATAAATACGAGAAAGAGATTGATAAAGAATGGATCTTATGACATGTGTAATGATAGTAGAATGCTAGTATCAAGTTGTATGAGATATAAATTATTTAATATTGAAAGACTATTTTCACAAAATGAGTAATTCTAGTAAATTTAACTCACTGAGCTTGTGAAGCTCACTCCTCATTGTACAATGATTTCAGGCAACAAAAAAGACAAATAGTCTGGTGGTTTGAGAGTCAGACAAAATTATTTTTGTAAGTCACGTACGTGTCAGCATCCTCAGACAAATGAGAAAATGAAATAAAAATTTTAATTGTAAATATTCATGCATTTTACGTTGTGTATTATGTTTAGTCGATATCAGATTGATATATCTCCCCTGTTGAGGGTTGAGAATTGATGTAAAAGAATTTTTGTTAGTATTATTTTTACTGTTGCATATATGTGTCGTGCTGGAATTTTAAAAATGTGATGACACTATCTTGGGGGTGGCCAACTCGAGATGGGTCATTACAATTTTGGTATTAGAGCATTAGGTTTTATGATTCTGTAGACTGTATAAAAAGAACGAAAGTGGAAAATTAAAATAAATTATATTTTAATGAACAATTTGAGGATGATACGTGGACATGCTAGAGCTAGAGTTAGAGTTGTTGATTTGTGAGGGCGTGGTAGGCCCCCAATATTTTTGACAAGTTGAGGTTGAGTCTGCACCTGTAATTCCTATAAGGGAACATGTGGATAGTATAATTGATCTTAGTAAAGGTGTGAGAGAATCTGAAGTCGAAAAAGATGAGTTAAGATAAGCTCGTACACATGCTATTAAGAAAATGAATGTAACAGATTATAGAGTTGATAGATTATAGCATAGACTTGATAAACATGCTAGAGCGGTGCCTGAGGTTGTTAATCCAGTAATGATAGACGTTTAAAAAGGGGGAAAAGTGAGTTTATGCATGAGATGGAAGGAGATTGTTAAGTTGAATGCTTTGTTATTTAAAGAATCTATGAATCCTTTTAAGCTTGAATTTTGGGAAAAACATAGAGAGAGATTTACTTGGTATTTTTACCAGTAACTGACAGGCAGATGGTTGTCTTTGCTTCATTTGAGTTAGAAAGAGAAGCTTTAGAATGATGAGAGGATATTCTTCACAAGGTAAGCGCAGATGTTGATGGATTCGTAACCTAGAATAGGTTTAAGGATATTTTCCTTGATAAATACTTTCATTAGACCTTTAAAGCCCAATAAGATAGAGATTTTATTTATTTGAGACAAATGGGTTGACTGTGGCTCAGTATAATAGGAGATTTGTGGCTTTGTCGAGGTTTGTACTGGAAATGGTAGACCTAGAGGAGAAGAAGTGTAAGTGGTTCATAAATGAACTATGTTTTAAGATTTGATTCAAAACTATCATACATGAGGTATATGAATTATGTCAAATTGATATATATAAGACTCCAGATTGAGAAGAATGTGATGGAAATTAGAGGTAGGAGGAATCGACAGAAGAGGTCTAGATTTGAGGAACCTAGAGGTGGCACCAATATGAGTGTGCAGGGTGGGAGACCACCCAGATGAGGTGTTCTTTGTCACAGAGAAACTATAGAACATAGTCAGAGGCAAGCAGGACCTGTTGCTTCTGTAGCTCAGAGTAATATTGGTGGACCCTTAGATTTGAAAGATAGGTTATGGGAACAAAAAATTATGGTAAATGTGGGAGTGTACTACTTAGAAGATGTGATAAAATGATAAAAATATTAGAACGTGTTCTAGATGTAATCAAATAAAATATTTATCACATAATTGTTCTAATCTAATGTGCTTTTTATATAGAGAACATGGACATATTAATGTTGGTTGATCTTGGTGCAACCCATTCTGTTGCATTAGTATTCATATGAAGCCTATTGAAGTATGTATTAGTCTTTAGATGCAAAATAATTCTGTTGAAGTTCCCACTAGAGATAGAGTAATAATCATAAATGTTTACAAGAGTTGTGTGATTCGTATCAGTGATAGAGAATCTGAAGCTAATTTATTATCTTTGAATATGATATAATTTCATTTAATGCTTGGGAAAGAATTGGTTATCGACATATTATGTCTGGGTTGATTGTTCCTGAAAGATTGTAGTGTTCAATATATGGACATGAGGAGTATTTGGCATACATAATGGATTCTATAAAGGAAAATATGAAGTAAAAATAAATCTTGGTTGTGAAAGATTTTCATGATGTGTTTCGTGATTAGTCGTCTAATTTGCCTCCTAGTAGGGAGATTTAATTCTCTATTGATGTGATACCATGTTCATCACATATATTTAATAGCACCATACAAAGTAACACCCACTGGGTTAAGAGAGTTAAAAGTCCAAGAGTTGTTAGATAAACAATTTATTCGATTTTAGTGTATCATCAAAAGGAGACCATGTAGTGTTTGTGAGGAAGGAAGATGGAACGATAAGAGTGTGTATAGACTACAAATAGTTGAATAAGAACAAATATCTTTTACCCAGGATAAATAAATTGTTTGAGTAATACAAGGAGTGAAAGTATCTTTTAAGACAAACCTGAGATCAGGTTATCACCATTTGAGGATAGAGAAGAGAGACGTGCCTAAGACTGTTTTTAAGACACATTATGGTCATAAGCTTTTTGTAATGTCATTTGGATTGACTAATGTTCCAGGAAACATTCATGGACTTGATGAATAGAGTGTTTAAACTATGTTTTAACAAGTTTATGGTTGTTTTTGACTTTCTAATATAATCTAAGAAGGAATGAACAACCTGTGAAACATTGGACAGTGTGTTGGAGAGTCTGAGAAGAGAGAAATTATATACAAAGTTTTCTAAGTGTGAGTGTTGGCTGAATGAAATAAATATCTTGGAACATGTAATATCGGGTAATGGCATAACAGTTGATCCATAAAAGGTAAAGACAATGTTAAGATAGGAGAGACCAACTAATGTGACTGAGATTAGAATCTTCTTGGGGTTGGTTGGTTATTATAGAAGATTCTTTCAGAAATTTTATTGTAATATTGTTAAATAGACTGATCAGGAAAAAGATGAGATTTGTATGGTAGGGGAAGTGTGAGAAAATTTTCCAATTTCTAAAGGAAATTTTGACTACAGCTCTAGTACTGGTGTTTCCTTCTGGTGATGAAGAATTTATGGGGTATAGTGATGCGTCACATCAATGATTGGAATACATGTAACGTAGGAAAACTGTGGCCCATACTTTTAAGCAATTGAGGATTCATGATAAGAAATTTCCCTACTCATGACTTAGAGTTGGCTGCTATAGTGTTTACTTTAAATATTGGAGACATTATCTGTATGGAGCCACTTGTAAGATATTCATGGGTTATAAGAGATCGACGTACTTATCTACCTAGAGAGAGTTGAATTTGAGGTAAAGATGGTGGATGGAGTTGATTTGTGACTATGATTGTACAATTCCCTATCATCCAGAAAAAAGGTGAAGGTGATAGCTGATGCATTGAGTAGAAAGTCTACAAGAAGGTTAACTACTATTGGAAGTCTTGATGTGAAATTGATGATAGATTTAAAAAAAGATAAGAATGAAGTTGAATATCAGTGATAGAGGATTATGATTAAGGAATATGGTTGTACAGTCATCCATATTAAAATGTTTTAGAGATGAAGAGATAGAAAAGATTAAGCATTGAGTGCTTATTAGAAGTATTTTGAGTTCAAAATTTAAAATGATGGTATTTTGGTATTGGGACATGGAAATTATGTTCCCAATAATGCGGAGTTGAGAAAAGAGATAATGAGAAAAGCACAGGATGATGTAGATTCGATGCAACCAAGTGACAATAACATGTATAGAGGAATGAGACAAATTTCTGGTGGTCAGGATTGAAGAAGGATGTAGCTGAAATTGTGAGGCTGTATGGAGCACCATTAAGTATAGTGTCAAATAGAGATGCTAGATTTACATCTTGGTTCTGGAGAGACTTTCAGGAAGCCACGGGTACACTGTTGTAATTTAATATAATTTTTCATGCTCAGATAGAAAGGATTTTTAGAGAACTAGAAGATATGTTAAGGACAAATGTGATGAATTTCTCAGTAAGTTGGGATGCTTACATGCCATCGATTAAAGTTGCTTATAATAATCAGTATCAAACTAGTATTGGGATGGCATTGATTGAGACATTGTATGGTAAGAGGTATAGAACTCCTATATGTTGGGAAGAAATGGGAGAGAGAAATATATCTGGTCCATCAATTATTGAGTTAACAGCCGAGATGATCAAATTGGTTAGAGAAAACCATAAAGTAGCACAGAGTAGACCGAATAACTATGCTAATAATAAAAGAAGACCTCTGAAGTTTCAAGTAAGTGATTGAGTGTATTGAGAAATATCTCAATGAAAAGGTGTATTGAGATTTAAACAGGAAAGGAAACCTGAATCCGAAGTATGTGGGACCCTATGAGGTTGTTGAGAAAGTTGAGCTAGTTGTGAGTAGCCAGGACTTGCCTCCAGAATTAAAACATTTATATAATGTATTTCATGTTTCACTTTTAAGAAAGTGTTTACATGATGAATATTATAATATTTCGAGCTAAGCTATAGAAATTCAGAAAGTTTGGGATTATATACAAACCAGTGAGGATTTTAGACACAAAAAAAAAACAAATCTTGTATAATAAATAATTGCATTAATTTAAGTTCTGTGGCGGAATAAAGATGTTGAAGAGATTATGTGAAGGCGTGAGGCAATTATGAAGAAAGATTATTCATATTTGTTTTTGGAGTTAGGTAAGGAAATTTCGGGGATGAAATTTTTATAAGGTGGGTAGAATTGTAATACCTGTAATCGTAAAATAAGGGTAAAGAAGTAATTTAATAAATATAACATGAAATCAAAATAATATATTTACGCGAAGGATTTAGTATTTAATAAAATAATTCTTAAAAAAATGGACATGTGGAACGTAATTACAAAGAATATATATATATATATATATATATATATATATATATATATATATATATTATATTTGTTTTTTAAAAAAATAAGCAAAACATGGCAACAATGCTGCCAAGTGAAAAAAATGAAAGAATGCATGCTGCCCACGTAGCCAAATCGTGGTAGCCATTTTAGGGTGATTTGAGATGAGCTGCAGAGAGTTGGGTTAGAAAAAAAATAAAAGTTTACTCTTATATATATATATATATATATATATATATATATATATATATATATATATATATATATACTATACTTAACATAATACTTACCACTTACCAATTTCGTTTAAGTTTTTTTTCAATTTCTTTATTTCTCAAAACATTTGGGGATCAAAAGAAATGTTAAAAGAGCAAAATTTCGAAGGGGTTTACTGTGGAATTTCATAGAGAATCACAAGAAGCTGTCAGAAAAACAGAAGGTAATAACATAGTGTTTACTTTTGAATTTTTAGCATTCATGAAATTTCCCCGAATTCAAAGTGAGAATTTTCAAAGGGTGTGGTTTATAACAAATTGAAGAATAAATTAGAAATTTAATACAAATATTATGTCAGGTGTTGACATTCTGCAACCGAGAGAAATTTCTAAGAGGAACAAGAAAGGCAAGAAGGTGATCCACGGGTAGCTTTAAGAGCTACATGGTGAGTTGGATTTACTTTAAGTAATCTAAATAAAAATGAAAAATCTAGTGATAATATTAAGATAAATTATTAGCTTATGTTTTGGTGATAGATAAAGATTTGGTGGATAGATATGATACGAATATTTGACACGTAGAAATTATTATGTGAGAAGAAATATTATTAGAATAATGAGTTGATTTAATAATGATGGTGATAAATACATTCTTGATGAGCTATGGTTGATGTTTTGATACGAATTATAAGGAGATGAAATTTAGTGGATCTTGACAAGCTTTGATAGATAATTTGATGTGATTTGGGATGAAATTTAGTGGATCTTAACAAGCTTTAGTGGATGATTTGATGTAATTTGATATGAGAGGAATTTAGTGAAAATTTCTTTATATAATTTGAGAAAAATCAGGATAGTCAAAATTAAATATTTGAATTCATGTTTCCGTGACAGCCAGTATGTACTGGAAATAAAAAGGACACCGTGACAACCGGTATATGCTGGAAATAAATTCTATGGCAGCCAGGATAAGCTGTAAAGAAAAGAACTGGGAAAGCAGCTGATCTAAATTAGAAAGAAAAGAACCGGGAGGGGGCCAATCTAAGATAATAAAAACATGTCGACATGTGGGAAGACGTTCTCATAATAATAATTCATGCATTGCATCTGTCTTAATTATTGCTTGCATTATTGAAATGCTGATGTGTGGTGTGATACTTTGAATTTATTTATAGATGGATGAGTCTAACAGAGAGACAGTTATGGTGATAAGAACCATCTAAATAGTAGATTTTATTATGTGAACCTCACTACGAGGTAATTATGAGATAATTGATGGCCTTAAGGTGAGCCAATAAATATGAGAAAAATATTGATAAAGAATGGATCTTATGACATGTGTAGTGATAGTAGAATGCTTGTATCAAGTTGTATGAGATATAAATGATTTAATATTGAAAGACTATTTACACAAAATGAGTACTTTTAGTAAATTTAATTCACTGAGCTTGTGAAGCTCACTCCTCATTGTACAATGATTTCAGGTAGTAGAAAAGACAAATAGTCTTGTGGGTTGAGAGTCAAACGAAATCATTTATGTAAGTCACGTACGTGTCAGCATCCTCAGACAAATGAGAAAATGAAATAAAAATTTTAATTGTAAATATTCATACATTTTACGTTGTGTATTATATTTAGTAGATATCAGATTAATGTATCTCCCCTGTTGAGGGTTGAGGATTGATGTAAAAGAATTTTTGTTAGTATTATTTTTACTGTTGCATATTGTGTCGTGCTGGGATTTTCAAAATGTGATGACACCGTCTCGGGGGTGGCCAACTCGGGATGGGTTGTTACATTGAGGTACCGAAGATATTGTTCCATAGATTTGCCAGCTTTAGTTTGCTGATAAAGCTTCAGGCGAAGGTCAAACTCATTTGCATTAGACTGATCAAGGTAACGTTGTTCCAAGGGCAGCCAAACATCCCGAGAAGTACGAAGATCATAGATGTCTTAGAGTATATTTGAAGTAAGGGTTGCATTAATCTAAGGGCGAAGGCATTGGTCCGTACGGAGCCAGGGTGAGAAAGCAAGGTTAAGGGTTGTGGTGCCATCACTGGAATAATAATACTGGGTGGGAATAGGGAAAGCACCATCAATGTACCCGATCAGGTTGTAACTTATAAGGACGGAGAAAAATTGATAGCGCCAAAGAATATAATTAGAATTATCGAATTTAATATTAACAAGATGGGTGAAACTAGAAGCGGAGAACAGAGGGAGATTAGGGAAAAGTGGATGTGTTGGGGAACTAATGAGGGAGGGTACTGACCTTGATGGAGGAATTAATTGTGTATTGGGCATTGTATAGGTCGATGGTGTGGGAAAAATAGGAAATTGTGGTATTTGTGGTAGTGTGGCCCCGTAAGGAAGGAGGTGTGTGGGACCAGGTGCTATAGGAAATTGATGGGTCTGTGGAGAATAAGTGGTGGATGAGAATGAGATTGAGGAACTGAGTTCTAGAGGGAGAGTGACCGGGTGAGAAAGAGAGTGTTGATGGGAGGTGATGGGTATAGGACCAGGTGCTGTAAGGAGAGTATGAAAGTTGGCAGGTGAGAGGCAGAGTGAAGAACCAAGTGAAGGACTAGCTATAGGTATAAGCATGATTATGATAGGACCAACTGATGGAACAAAGGGGACTGAGGAGTCATGTGTGGCGCTAGGCACATGGGTGACATCAGCTATGATGTTACTAGGGACCACAACAGGGTAGGGGATTTTGATGAAGGGAGAAGTAATTGGAGCAGTGTTTTCCATGATTTTGGATTTTGAGGGAAAGAAACAGGTGTTTAGAGTTTTTGGATCTTACTGCTCTGATACCATGAAGAGATTGAAATAGAAATTTAGGGTTTGTATATTCTGACTGCTTAATATTGTAGTATTAGAAACTCATTTATAGGGTGTTTACAGAAGAGTGTCCTAATAAGACTAGGGTATATCAGAGTATTCTAATAGGACTAAGGTTTCCTATTTACAATAGACTAGAAATTCTTAATATTATTTACATTAGGAATATATACATTTACATATACCAAAATTATAGTTTTTCAATTTAAAGATTAATATATTAATGGAAATATCATATCTTAAGTGTAATTTTGTTCGAGAATGAACGATAAAGGGCAACTTTTTTATATTATTTTAAAGCCTAATTCAACTTCAACAACAGTTCCTCTAAATGAACTAGAAAACCTTAATTTCTTTTCAAATTAACACTTTACATCTTCAAATCACATTATCATATCTAAGATAAACATCTTGTATACCAATATTTTCCAACTCAAATCACATTATTTTTTTCAAAGATCTGGTATACCAATGCTCAGATCTGGAGGTTTTGTACTCAAACCATACACAAAAACTTTAAGATTTATTCTTCCTATTTGAGATCTGTAATCATCATACCAAGTGGATGGTTGGCTACCATGGGAATAGAGAGTGGAGAGAAAAAGAAGAGACAAAGAAAAAGAGATGAATAGTAGAGTGATTAGTCATTAAAAGAGAAAGAGGAGAGAACGGATGATGAAGAGAGATGGTTATAAGGAATTTTAGTCCCTCGGTATCGTAACAGTGAAATGATATTGATGAAGAGATGGTCATAAGAGCTTTGGGAGTATTGGAGATTTTGGGTTGTGAGGGCAATAATTTTGTTTTTCCTAAAGCTGTTGTTAAGGATTAATAAAATTGTGAGTTTGTTTGTGCATATGCAAAGAGGTTTTCGAACCACATTAAATTGTTATGTTTGATATTTGTTTGTTTGTTTGCCTATTTATTATTATAAGTAGGTGAATTTTAAGGGTAAAATCTCAACAAGTGGTATCAGAGTCTGGTCATCTATTTGAAGAAGTTGTCTGTTGCTATTTGTTGCGTCTACGCCACCATGTTGACAGGTATACCTAAATTTAAGATTTGTTTATTTAATATTACTATGTGACATAGTAAAATTCAAGATATTTTAGTGTAATAAGATCTTGATCAGGCTTTAGAGGAAGAAAAGCCAAAATAGGTGACTGACAAAAAGTAGCAATCGATTCAGAGGAAAGTTGTAAGTGCAATCAGGTTGGCTCTTGCTCTTAGGATCAAGTATACTGTGTTGAAAGAAACTACACCCAAGGGTTTGTGGGATAAGCTCGAGAGCATCTATTTGTAAAAGTCTTCGACCAATAAATTGTGTCTCAAGATGGACCTCTATTCCCTAAAGATGGAAGAAGGTATAAGTCATCATGATCACTTGAATGAATTTAACAAGTTAGTGTCTCAAATGTTGAATGCAGAAGAAACATTGAAGGATAAGGAGAAGTCATTGTTCTTGTTATCATCTTTACCAAAATCTTACAAACCATTGGAGCAAATATTGTTGGTGGGCAAGTCGACATTGAGCTTAGATGATGTGACCCCGCTCATGCGTGAGAATGAAAGGTTGATGGAAAACGAGAGCTTGTCTAATGGCAGTCAAGTGGTTGTTGGTGAGAGGTCTAATCGAGGGAGGAGCCAATGGAGAGCGAACAGTAGCTCAAGGTAGAGATCCAAATCTAAGCCCAAATATGACGATGATAAGGAGCGCTTCTATTGTGGAGAGATAGGACACATACAATATTATTGTAAGGCCATGAAGGATGATTTAAAAGAATTGAGAAGGATTAGTGGGAATAAGAGTCATGATTGTAAAAGTAGTGAAAGTGCTAATATCACCAAAGGAAGTGATGAAAAGGTGCTAGCTATTGAGCACATTATAGAAAAAGGTTGATAAGAGTAATATGGTGCTACTTGATTCGGCATCCTCTATTCACATATTCAATAAGAAGAAGTATTTTGATTTTATGAAGAAACCTACCCATGTCAAAGTTGTTACTGCATGTGGGAAATACAAAGCAATTGATGGTGAGGGAAGGTTAAGGTTGAAGCTCCATGATGGAAGAGCGTGAAGACACTTGAGAAGGTAAAGTTTTCTTCCTCTCTCATTACAAATATCATCTCTTTGGGAGAGTTTGATAAGATGAGATACACATGGACTGTGGGCAATGAAGGACTGCAAGTTCTTAATGGATCAAATGTAGTGCTGAAGGCTACAATGAATAAGAAGGGCTTGTATGTGCTAAATATGAATGTTTTGCTTGGAAAATTAGGTGGAGGGGATATGGAAGGACCAAAACGAATGATTGCACCAACCAAGAAGAAAGTTAGGTTTTTTGATGAGGCGTGAAGAATTTGAGTCAATGTGGAGATTTGTTAGAATTTTGGCTCAATTCCCTACAATAAGGACTTCTAATTCGTTTGGGAAAAGTGGTTTCCTATTTTATAGTTGCTTATTCTAGTAGGAGTAGTAGTGGTAGTTTATTATGTTGTTGTTATTCTTTTCCTAATAGTATTAGGAAAATATCATGTATATAAATGGGGTCTTAGAAAAAGTTTGAGACATATTCAAAATCCTAATATTATTACTAGAGCTAATTGGAGAGTTTTTGGTGTATTGGGGATTCGGATTGTGAGATTGTGAGGGTAAGAATTTTGTTTTTCCTAAAACTATTGTTAAGAATTAATAAAATTGTTAGTTTATTGGTGGCATATGCAAAGAGGTTATCAAATCGCATTAAATTGTTGTGCTTGATATTTGTATATTTATTTGCCTATATATTATTATAAGTAGATGAATTTTAAAGGTAAAATCTCAACAAAATAAAAAATGAGAAGAAGGTCGAAAAAGAATAAGGAAAAAGATAGTTGGAGAAGATGAATGGAGTAGACAAAAGAGACACGTTTCTATAAAGAAATCAAAAATATTAAAACTATTTTGGGAATAAAAATATGTATTGGTCATGAAGGGTATTTAAGGGATTATCTAAAATATGCTGAGTTGGACAAAATCTAACAAATGAAAAGGCGTTTTTACGAAAATATTGGATCTGATTAACAGAAACTGAAGAGTATGGTATGCGAAGACGAAACCGTAATTATAAGTAAACCTTAGAGACTGAAAGGTAATTAATCCTGAGAATGTAGGGATGTCGGTCAGACGCACCATTGGCATGTGTTGGACAGTATCTCCGTGATTAGATGGGCACCAAAAAAGGTAAAAATGAAAAATCACAACCCGGATTGACTTGCTCATCAAGGATGGGAAAGTTACACGGATTTTTTTTTAGGTTAAATGATAAGTGAACATTAATTAGTAGCACATGGATGTTTAATTAAATAATTTATTTTTTTATATGTGAAATATGTAAGATCATATACATCGAGATTTAAAGTCTAAAATGTTTTCATTAAAAATAGTTGAATTCATGATCGATTCATCAATTATTTTAAAAAAAATTATCCAAATATTATTAATAAAATTTCTTTCCGTTGCTAATAAAATTTTTAAGAAAATTTAATAGGGTTTCTGGACAAAATAATGTACAAACCTGCTCTTTGTAACTCTGTTGTCTTAGAGCGCTCATTTTCTTATACAATTCTTTTTTGTTTTTTTGGATAATTAGTCTTGGAGAAAAAAGGACTTGCATTTTGGTGAGGAGTTGAAGATTTATTTTTTCTAGATTAGAATTACATTGGTGCTCGTCTGTCCTCTGATGATCTGACTTTGATTTGGCATTACCATTTTCCATGTCGTGAGATTTATTCAGTAGAGAATCACAGGCAGTAGATGCAATTAGGTTAATGTTCTCGTGTTAATTGGATTGAGACATAACCAGGCGTGGTCAATAGCAATGTTTTCAATTGCCTTTTTGAGCTCGTACGTAGATGATACTAAAATAAATGGTTTTGACGTTCAAAATATTTAGTATTTTTTTATTAGGCATACATGTTTTGTTTCAAGACGTATATTTACGTTCGAGGTTACATTTTGTTGAAGGTTTTTTAAAAACTTTTAAAATTTTAAAAAAATACAAGTTTAAACCTTAGACTCATACTCAAATGAATAAGAATTCAAACTTTAATCATTAAACTAATTGTTCTTATGGTTATATCATTGTATTTTATAAATATTTATCACATATCTGATTTAATAATAACTACAAACTATTTAATTAATCACTTACAACTTACAAATTATTAATAATAAAAAAATATCAAATAAAAAAAAAAAATATAAAACCTAACCCTTCAAAAGAAGTCCAACTGGACACCAAAACAAAACATCTCTAATAGTAAGCACAATTACCAAGCAAAGACCTGAACACAAAAATTAAAGAGGTCTAAAGGCATAAGAAGAATTACAATCAGCTAAACAAAGAGCAACAATCTCTTTCGGAAGAGAACCTAAAGAATGGAGAATTTTGCTGCTTTTGTAAGAGTAAGCCATAGATGCCAAAAGATTTTGTTGCCTTTCCTAGAAAATATGCTTGAAAGAACAATCAAAAGGAAGATAAGATAGACAATCCTTCAAGGTATAATAAATACACCACGGCCATCTTTCAGTTGAGAAGCAGTCTATCAAGATCTTTTAATCACTTTCAATAATCGAAATGGCCAAGTTAAATCCTTACAAAAATGTAAACCATATAGCAACACACGAGCCTCACCCTCCATATTAGTGCCAGAACCGTAGAAAACAGAAAATGCAAGAACAGCAGCACTAGAAAAATCACGAATCAACCCCCCATCAGAGCACATACCTTGTCTACACGAGCCATCGCTGTTTAGCTTCAAATAGCCCAAAGAGGGAGAGAACCAACGTACCCAAAGACCTCTTTGAATTTCAGGTGGGCGAATAGGAGGAATAAGTAGAGAATTGAGAAGAGTGGAGTGATGGAAGTCAGGATTGGAGTCAGGACTCTTGATATAACAACGGCATGAGAAATCCCAATGTCCTCATCAATAATTAAAATTATTGGTTGAAATTGATAATATCTTTCAATATCCCTTAATTTTTGAAATATCCTGCAAATTTCAAAGATATTTTGCTGGAACAATATGAATTGTTGATTCATATCGGGATGCCCAAAAATTAAAAGATTTGTAATTCAGATCTTTTGATTTAGTTGCTATTTTCGAGTCTTTCATATAAGAATTCAAATTCAATTCCCCTCTTGCCCGATATACCAAAAAAAAATTCTCAAATTTGTAATCATTGATAGACCATATAACAACGTTGTTTACATGAGGTCTGGTCCGCTCAATGCTTGCTAAGCCCACATTGAAAGGGGAAAAAATACAATACTTTTTGGATGAAAAAAAAGACACGTTGTATTCAAAAATGGATCAAACTGAAAGCAATGTCGGAAAAAAAAAATAATGAATGAAACCAATGATAACCAATAATGATCGACTAACTGATTAGAATATAGAATCGAACCTATATTAAATCAATGCCGAAGAAGATGGCTAGATAACATAAAATTTAGAGAGTTACTTTGATCCCTTATTTTGATACTCATTTTTTAGTTGTCATTTTCGAATGTGTAGCACAATAGATGTAATTGAGCGTGTGGAAACTTTTAAAATTCTTTCGATCACCTTATGACATCATATATAATTTTATTTTTATTTTTATTTGTTAATGAGATTGATTAAGCTTTAAAAGAGTTTGCCAGAAAGAAGCTTCTTACTGGCTTCTGTATTTATTACAAGAAATGCAGAAAATATCACCTCTCTTTCACCGACAGAAAAGATCAGTGAAATCAACTGATATGCCTTGAAGATTAAAAACACCTAATAGCCACGAATCAGGATGTGCATCCACCACGTTCAAGACTAAGACCAGCCCGCACCATGCCAGATTGCATACGCGCACAACATCAATTGCTTGTGCCGTATTTTTTCTTATTTTGTGTTATATTTTTTTTCAATTACTTACTTATTTCATGTATTCCTAATAGTAAAAATATTTCTCATTTCAGCATCTTTCTTTTTTCTAAGAGAAATATTATTATACTTTCTTTTTTTTTTTCTAAAAGT
Organism: Bretschneidera sinensis; assembly: GCA_023935145.1. Classification (NCBI taxonomy): domain Eukaryota; kingdom Viridiplantae; phylum Streptophyta; class Magnoliopsida; order Brassicales; family Akaniaceae; genus Bretschneidera; species Bretschneidera sinensis. The sequence continues at coordinate 20,251,313 of CM043705.1, read as the reverse complement.
TTACCTATATAAGAACGACTGCCCTTGCATTATAACTACTTCTGATTTTTCCTATACGAGAATAAATGGAAAAAAAGAGGACAGCTAACAAGTCTGAATGAAAAGATATCTTCAACAATCTTAAATGCTTCATCAACTTTTTTCAAACAAAATTTTTTTTTTTCTTCTCTTTAGTTTTCTTTTGATACATCTTACAATCTCAATCCACGGTGCGTCCCGAATGAATAGACGAAAAGAACAATCCTCAGGTGTCGGCATTATTTTCATCACACCAGAAGGGCTTCTTCTCCCGCATTCCTTCACTTACTTTGTCGGAGTCATGTTCCGTGTCAGAATACACGATTCTGATTATGGGAATGGAACTAGCTCGTGACATCGTTCCAATAAAAACATGTTGATTTAAAATTTACTATGAACTAATTTTATTTTTCTAAAACTTTGATGTAACCTAACTTTGAATACACAATTTAAATTCCAAGTTTTTTATTTCCAAATTTTTTTTATGTTGGTTGTTTATTCTTGATCTTATTGCTTACAATTTTCTGACTAATTATTGTTTGATTTATTGAATCATAATGAAACCAACAAATAGTTTGTTATCAATATCTTTTAGGATTAAACATCATTAATTGAGCAAAAAATAAAAATACTTTACTACAATTAGTGTGCTTTTAGATTAAGAAAAATCCAAAAAACTTAATAAATCTTCAAATAATTTAATTTACATAAAAATATGATGAATATTAAATTGATATATTTTTAATGTTATTCAAAAGAAAACATTGAATAACTAAAAAATTTATTTTTCATCAACTTAAAAATTTAAAATTTTATAACAAAGAATAATAATGTGTTATTAGCCAAGTGAAATCAAAAACTCTTAGATTATTTTTATTATCTTTACATCCTTTTTTGCACTTTAGTTTAATTTAGAAAGTAAAATATTTAAAATTTCAATTTTATTTCTAAATAGTAAATTATTTGATAAATTTCAATGCTCAATAATATAATTAGTCATTGTGGGTTCAACACTTTCTTCTTTAGAACTTTACTACTTGTTACGATTTTATTCACTTGTAAATATTTTCAGACCATCAAGCAAAAACAGTGTAAATGCCACAAGATTCACCTTTTATTCATTTCATATAAGCAAAAATGGTGTAAATGCCACAAGATTCACCACCTATTCATTTCATATAAAAAATCTATCTCGGCAAATAATTTAATAGCATTGGTATAGCTTCTCTGGAAAAAATATATAAATGTCACTTTTTACACCGGAGATAAACCTGCTTCCACGGCAAACTATTTGTAAAAAGAAAAATAAACTTTCAGTGTCAAAGTTCTCTTTTATATTAAGAGATGCCCTAGAAGCAAACTTATCTCCTGAGGAAAAAGCGGCACCCTACATAAATGGCAATCACAATTTCAAATACCAAGTTAAACTAAGAAATGATTTAAACTAACAATTCACAACATCAAGTTTGAGTGTTAGACCATATGAAATAATTACAAAAAAAACAAAAAGGGGACAAGATAATTCAAACCCAATAAAATATCCCCAAGCTCATACAATATAAAAATACGACTTGTAAAGTAAGACTGGCCCTGACCAGAGCTAGGGCGTATGGAACCAATCATGTAAAAAGATACAATAATGGAGAAGGACAAAGGCAAATTCAAGAAAAGCATAATATCAAGAATATTAAATACTTATTTAGTGATTTAAACTTACAAGAAATTCAAATGAGTTTCCCTACTAAGAAAAGAAGCAAGTTTAACTCCTCTTATTAACTGGCCATGTCAGAATCAAAAACTGCCAAATAACTGTGATCAAGAATGGTACGCACAAAAGATGATGATCCAAAACATGTTTAGCATTGGTTAAATATACAATCCAAAACCTTTCCCATTTCTCACTGAGTCTTTACGTTGGTAATAGAGCTAGAAGATGGATTCCAAAACATTACACTCAAGTATCACCTAGTTAATCAAAACGAAAATAATTCCACATTCAGGACAGGCTTACCTCTTCCAACTATCCATAAAAACCTGCTTACCACCCCAATTGCCTACCACATCTCATGAATCTCATTGATTATTCAATGCTCAGTTCTTCTAACATTATTTTAAAAAGGTAAGTCAAGAATAGAACAAGAGAATTCAGATCAGACTAAAGCCGAAAAATTTAATACCCCGATTAGCGGACTACAATTTCTTCCAACCATATCTAAGTAACCTCAACAAGAATCATACTCAACTCAAAGAAGGCTGCAATAGGGATCTTGAAGAAATAAATACCAGTATTTACTTTCATAGAACTGGGAAGACATTTGCATAATGGCAATTTCAGAACTCTTAGTGAAATCTAATTGCACGCCCTGTAGTTAATACATAAACCAACCAGCATTTTTTTTCATGAATTATCCATTAGGTCAGCCTTTCTTCAGCTACATCCTAAAAGTGATTCTACACTGATTATTACCAGCAAGTATCTTCAGACCAGATCCTAGTCTGGTTAGCTATCATTAATTAACTCAAAGCAGTTAAAAGGCATGCCCAAAGCTTATATACAAAACAACAGCATCCAGCACTCTAACAGTTCGTTCAAATATCAGAAGAGAACACAAAAAGTTCCACAGACAAATATAGCAAGGAAGAAAATGAACTTCATTTTATGAACCAAGATTACCTCATGGATCTAAATTTCGAATTCTCCAGCAGATGAACAAATTCATTATTTTTCATCTCACAAATAAACATATTTATATAAGAAAATAAACTTCTCGTACAAAGTAATAAAATCTCAAACCTCTTTATACTTTTAAGGGGGGAGAAAGGAGGATGGGGGAAGAAGAAAGAACAATCATTGCTCAATCGAAGTTCATCATGGTCTCAACCATTTAAAGCTCTTGCACGTCAATTTGCTACTGAAGCATATGAACGAATCGACCAAAACTTATGCAAGTATGCAACATCATACAAAATTAAAACAAGCCTTTTCCAACTGAAATGGGATCAGCTAGATCGCTCTTTTTACGTGATACTACTCTATTTAAAGTCATTTCCTCTGTGAGATCTTTGCTAAGAGTTTACCACGTTTTCTTTGGCCTTCCTCTACCCTTTTTAAATATGAGCATCTTCCATCAAGACATGTCTCCTTATAAGTGTACCTATAGGTCTTCGTCTCACGTGTCCAAACAACCAAAAACTCACTTTCCTCAATTTTCCATCTATTCGGTGCAACACTGAATTTTTCTCAAATGCATGCACTCCTAATCTTGTCTTTTCTTGTATAACCAATAATCAAAAGCAGCATCCTCATCTCAGTCGCTCTCATCTTCTATACATGTTGATGCTTTACAGCCCAACACTTCATGCCATAAAGCATATCTAGCTAGATCAGCTAGATCGATCTTTTTACGTGATTCTACTCTATTTAAAGTCATTTCCTCTCTGAGATATTTGCTAAGAGTTTCTAACCACATTTTCCTTGGCCTTCCTCTACCCTTTCAAAATATGAGCATCTTCCATCTAGTCACGTCTCCTTATAAGTGTACCTATAGGTCTTCGTCTCACGTGTCCAAACAACCATAAACTCGCCTTCCTCAATTTTCCATCTATTCGGTGCTACACTGAATTTTTCTCAAATGCATGCACTCCTAATCTTGTCTTTTCTTGTATAACCAATAATCAAAAGCAGCATCCTAATCTCAGTCGCTCTCATCTTCTATACATGTTGATGCTTTACAGCCCAACTCTTCGTGCCATAAAGCATATCTAGCCTTATTATCAATCTTGTAAGACTTCCCTTTTAACCCGAAAGGTATCTTGCAGTCATATTTCCCAGATGCCAATCCTCATTTCATCCATCCCGCTTTTATACTACATGTAATATCTTCATCAATATTTTACATTTCTAAACAACTGAACAAAGATAGCGAAAACCTTTTAGGTGAGTCTTGGCCCACAATTCTCCCCACCATTTATGGCAAATGGCTATGGCAATTTTGTGGGAAAAATACTCTTTGGCAGAGGGTCATTGTGGTTAAATATGGGGTAGAGCACAATGCGTGGTTAAGCAAAGTGAATAGAGATCCTATAGTGTTGGAGTGTGGAGATGGATTAGGAAAGGGTGGGATGACCTTTTCCCTCATACTTCTTTTGAAAAGGGTAATAGGGCCTCAATTTGGCTTTGGTATGATGTGTGGCTTGGGAACTCCCCTTTGAAAGATCGATTTCCTGTAATGTTCTCACTTGCGAGGGATAAGGATGCTTTGGTTAGCTCATGTGTATACTTTCATGAGGGAGAGTTTGTCTGGGATACTCTGTTGATTCATTATGCTCATGACTGGGAAATGCATATTATTGGCAAGTTCTTCTGGGATGCTCTTTCTCTAGAAGACCCTTTTTTTCCCTTATAAGCCACCTTTTTTTATTGTCAAAACCCCCACACGCATCCACCCGCCCACATAGTTGACAGGTGTCGTCACCAACGCTCCAAAGCAGGCAGGACAATAAGTCAGTAACTCTTAGACCTGCTTAATATATAACCCTTTAATTCCAAAGTCACCCTCCAAAACCCAAGGTTGTTACTAACACCTTCCTTAGTCTCATCCACTAGCACTATATCACCAGCGAATAGCATGCACGGAAGAACATCATCCTGAATGTGTCTAATAAGATAGTACATCACTAGGTCTAAAAGATAAGAGCTTAAAGTCAACCCTTGCTGTGAGCCTAAAGCGATTGATAAATCCCTAGTCTCACTCTGTGTTTTTACACAAGTCATCGATCCATCAACATTATGCGTGTCCCTCCCTCATGCAACATCAAATATTTAGGAAAATGAAGTGATCTAGAAACAATTAGAAAATTCTGCGCTTGAACTAGACAGACATTCAGAACTACAATTCAATTTCATCAAAGCCAGCTCTAAGCTAAAAGCCCCACAATTTACTACCTAAGTGCACTAATGAATCCATCGAATCTCATTCAACATTAATGCATCATACTTTTATGGAATCTGAAGTGATGCAATAAGAAAAAACTTTCTGCCCAGAACTAGATGGAACATCATAACTAAAAAATTCAATTTCATCAAAAGCCTATAGAATGAAGGTCACTCATACTTAGACAGAACCTCTCCTTCCCTCCCTCCCTTCCTCCATGCCCTCTCTCTCTGTCTCTCTCCCTCTGGTAATGAACACATAAAATCATAACTCTTCAATTGCCAGACAACACAAAAGAAACAAATCAGATTCAGCTAAATCTCAGCAAAAGCACAAAACATTGAACTCCACGAGGGTACCATCGTCAACCCATACTTCTATTAGGCTCCTAAAAAGTGCCATAGATAAACATCCCCTATCCCTTTCTTATCATTTTTAAGGTTTTAAAACATTTCAGATATAGTTTCATGAAACTGAAGAGTCTTTACACCATGCATTCCAGCTTATAAAGCACATCAATGTAGGTACACTGTCAAACTTTACCTCACAACAACAACAAAAGAAAAACAGCACACGTACGAGATGTCATGATGAAATCCATGAGTTTGCAGAATAAAATACTTAACGACTCGATTCCAAACTGAGGTAAAACTATAAGCAAAGAGACTGTAAAACGAGATGAAACCTAAGAAAAAAAAATTATTTGTGTAGATATGTAGAATGCAATAGGAATCAATAAGATCAGAAAGAAAACTTACAAGAGTTGCAGAAGCATGGGATTAATGCCCTAAAAAACAAAGAATCACATCAAAACAGTAACAATGGCAAACAAATGGCCTCTAAGTCGGATGAGCAGCAGGAAAGTTTAGAAACTTGATTACTCACTCTGTTATACTTCCATGGTATGGCTGCAGTTGTACACCTCGCAAGCAAACGCCTCCAGAATGACCAAACCATGGATCAGATGTAACACAAATTCATTAGGACATGCATATTGGAAGGCGGGAAGGGGAGAAAAAAAGGAAAAAGAAAAGTGACATTTAGAAAAGACTTAAATATTGGTTTTGCCAATGCAAAAACCCACCAGAAAACCAAGGAAACACACAGACCACTGACATTGACGCAACAAGAAATGCCCAAATGTCATGCAGCATAACCAATTTGAAAAGTCATAAGCAAGTATTTTTCTCCCAATATCACTACTATATTACAAAGGCAATCAGGTCATCACATGCATGCCAGAAGGCACACATTAAAAGAGAAGATATATCTTTGTAGCTATATCATATCATTTAAATTCCCATTTAAACCGAATATTCACTACGAGATAATATTTGCAACAGAGATCATGATATGTAGTTTCAAGGGTGTCATAATAGTTCCCAATAAACAAACCAAGGTACCTTCTCCTGTGTGCCTTTTAAGCATCTAAGCACTGGAGGATTGCCTCAAAGCAGTGGCAGATATCCTGAATGAAAAATTGAATTAGACTCTCCAAGTACCAAACAATTTTAATAAAATAGTGAAAATACAGTGGTAATAAATATCCAACAAAAGAGCAGCGGTACTCATATATGCAAGAAAAAGATAAATAAGAACCTCCATGCCATTTTCGGCAAAGGTTAGCGGACAGCAAATATTAAATTATAAGCTTATAGAAAATTGACATATTTCTTCCTTATTAATTTTCTCAACATCAAACATGAGATAAAAATAAGTGTTCGCAATGGCCATGATCAAGAAGGATTACAAGAGAAAAAATAAAAAGAAAACGCCTTCGGCGAGTTGTCTTACAATAGAAACAGTACATTCCACTGAAAGAATCGCCAGTAAAGAGTACTCCTGACCAAATATCACCCCTTTTGACTTCAACCATGCCAAAACTGTAACCAAAGCTCTTAGGACAGCACAGAAGCAGATAAAGACAGATAATGTCCAATTATTAGATATCTTAATAACAATTTAGACTTAATGTACAAATGTCTAGCGCAACAGCATTTCTGAAATCAGAAAATCAGCAACATGGTTCACTTGCCCGTGATGAATGGATGCGCCAATGCTTGCGATACAGTCATTCTCTTCTCTGGATCCATGACAAAAATCTTTTCTAGAAGATCTTTAAAATTAGCTAGCATCTTGGCATCCTCACCAGGAGAGCTTGAAATAATTGATCCAATATCTTTTGGCTTTATGTTGAGAATTATCCTCTTTATAATCTGCAATGAAAGAATTGCATACTCAGCAACCAAAAAATAAAGAAGACTTGCATGCTCAGTTAACATAAAAGCGAATCATGACAACTTAGAAGTACCATAATAGACAAAGGATCCAAAAATAGATGTCAAAAAAATATCTGTGCACCTTTTTAGTAACAGGATCCTCTTCTGTAGAATGAAAATTCAGGTCCTGATCAAAGTTTTGATCAGTAAATGCCCCCTGTTAAAAGATAACCAAGACAGAAATGATATCAGTACAGACAAAGAAAGTGGCAATATCAAAACTGATACAACATATATGTGCAAAAGACTTTACAGTAAACATATCTAGCATGTGTTTGCACACTAGAAAAACCAAACTTCAGGGTCAAAAATATTCATGGACATAAACCCCCTCCAAAGACATTTAAATTCCTAATCACAAAAAAGGACACATCAGAATAAACAAGAAAATTCTTACCTTACGAAGCATCTTCTTTGGAAAAGGGCCTTTCAATTCCATGTGAAGTCGTAGCATGTCATTGTTTGTAGGACCAGGAAAAAGAACTTTCCCAGTATAAAGCTCATATAAACAGCATCCAACAGACCACATATCCATCGGATGATCATAAGTCAGGCCAAGAACTGCAACAGAAAGACATCAAATATTTTTTTGATAAGACATCTTATATTAAGTTATATGTTCCCTACAGCATTCAAATAAAAAATCATTTGAACCTATTTAAATAACCCAAAAAAAATTAGAACTTACTTATTTCCGGGGCACGATAGAAGCGACTCACAAGGTATGGTGTAATTTCATTTTTACCGGCAGACATGGCATTACCAAAATCACAAATCTTCAAGACATTTTTTGCCTCATTTACCTGAAAAATTAAGCAATAAGTAAAAAGCGGCCAGCCCATGCATAATTGATTGAAGCAACAACAGATGAATACAAAACTTACCAGCATGTTATCGGGCTTTATATCACAATGAAGAACACCACAATTTTTAAGATGCTTTAGAGCAATAAAAAGTTGCTTTGCATATGCTCTTACAGCAGTTAGTTTAAGGCCAATGTTCCGACCAAACTTCTTCAAGACCTCACGCAGATTCATATGAAGGGACTCAAACACTAAACAAAGATGATTCCTGTACTTAAAACTAGAAAGAAAACGAACACAATGGCGCTTGTTCTCCGGATCTGCAGTGGCTAGGTTCTTTAATATCTGAACCTCTGTCTGACCAGCCTTGTGCCTGTGTCACATATGTAAACGCAGCAGTAAGCAACTACAAGACTAAAGCAAGACATGGGGAATCTAAATAGAGAGGGAGAAGAAATTAGACCTGACATGTGGGACACTAATCACTTACATTGTTTCATTATTACGTATAATTTTTATAGCCACCTCTTCAGGTTCACCATTACCAGCCTTCCGATCCTTTGCACGTACTACTGTTGAAAAGACACCTTTGCCATGAGCAGCAATTACCTCATATCGACCATCTAATATTTCACCAAATCGGTAGCCTGAAACAGAAAGCAGTGATTTCACTATAAAGAAAAACCGCAGTTGGAAAATAATTAATAAAAGGAAGAAAGCACAACTGAATAAAAGTTAAGTTGTAACCCACAAAATATTCTACTTGCAATTGATTTCAAACTGTTGCCTGGTTTGAAGAGACTCAATTTAAGACAATCACATGTAAGATGTTTTCAGCAACAAGATAGACAAGCCATTAGGTTTGAACCTCCAAGATAAAAAGTGTTCACAATTTTTCCCCCACCCTGCTCACCCACCATTTTATTCCTGGTTAAATAGACAACTGAGGTAACATAATGCCTGCTGAGAGCAACATTACAAGTGAAAACTTAAATAGAAGATTACCCACAAACGTTCCCTGTTTATTTTCCTTTTGAGTCCACCATTACAACCCAAAAGAAACTAAAATCAAGTTTTTAAAGAAACAAACAAGAGGGAGGATCAAACACTTACTATAATACCCCTCCGCATCATCCCAATTGTCATGAAGACCACTCCTCACAATTGGTAAACCATCTTTACCCTGCAAAAAATGTGAAGTATAAAAACTTAGCATATCTTACCATGCCATGACAGAATAACATCGACAATTATGTCTAACCATTAGGAGAACATAACTAATTTAAAAAGCACAAAATCAAGCATGGGACAGCACAACATACACATTACAAATACGAGTTGTACAAATGTGCATTACAATACATAATCATATTATACAGACAAGATCCTTGATCTGAATATTGTGAGACTTTACTGCCTCCAACCCCAACCACCTAAGTTTAAATTAAAGCTAGAATCTCTAAGATGGAAAGAAAAAAAAAATTATTCAACCAGTGATACAAAGACATGTTTTCTAACAAAGGGAAGCAAACTTTTCAAGGTCTTGGTCACACCATAGGTTTTTTAGTGATAAATTTGTGTGATCTTCAAATAGAAAAACCAAACAAAAAGTCACAAAATGCAACAAGGCTCAGCAACGCGGACGGGGCAAAAATTGGATCTTTTTATTATCAAACGACTACGAACTTTTAAAATGAAACGCGCACACACACAACTTTTTTATTGTGTAGTACACACAATCATCAATTTATTCTGGAAAACTAGTAGTAGATAAAAAATACAAAAAACAAGAAGCAGCCTTTATTCATGCACAACAAATTGAAAAGAGATCATATGAAACTTGGGATGGAAATATGTTACTAAAACTTATTATTTAATGACATACTGCAATAAATCAAAACAAGAGTACAACAATAAGGGACCAGTTGCATACCGATTTACGAACTCCAGCTGGTGACTCTCCAAATATATCATCTCGAAACATGTCATGTGATCTCTCACTCTGCACAAATTAATAAAAGCAAGCACATTATATACATCAATCAAATCCAAAGAATATGATACCCTACCAACAAAAGCATGCAAATATTTTTAGGAAATAATCAACATTTCACAGAAAAATGACACACCTTTGGAGTACCCTCTCCAAGCCCTGCAGCACCAGAAGTCCTATCGGACGCAGCAATTCCATTTTGTGGAGGTGACTTTCCCACGGATAATAATGGGTCAGCAACATATATATCGACACCGTCATTTTTATCATCACGAATATCTTGAACAACAATAGCAGCACCTACTGACAGATCAGGATTACCTGCCCACCCATTATCTGGTCCACAAACAGAACTATGCATTAGAAGCAATAAACATTAGTAGCATTGATTATCATTTGGGAAAAAAATCATGAAAGAAAATTAATTGCAGCTTGCCCTGGTCATGCACAATTATTTCAACGATTGGTTACAGACCTTTTTTCCTACATTACTAACATTTGATTGGTAAATCATCCGTCGTTAGGTAGTTCTATACACTAACAGACGTCAAAGCATACGACTCGAAATCCAACTCACAATATACCACACGTTCCAACTTACATGGAATGATGTCTGGCATCCCCATGGAACACCCATTTTGCAGAAATATCTATTACCCATATGATTACATATAAAATACAAAAAAGAGTTTAGAGAATCAACCTTTGCTAAAGCAGCTAACCAAACTAGGATCAGATGCATCAACAAGACAAGCTAAGTTTACACTTCGGGCTCATCTAGGAGGTTTATATCAAGCTTTTTTTTTAAAAAACATGCCCAAACAACTAGTTGATACTAAATAAAAATTATAATAGACAACATGAAGCTTAAATAGGATAGAGAAGCACCTTTCTCCTTATCATCTGCAGAAGACTCATTTCGCTGCTGCACTTGCTGATTCTTATATTTTTCTAGGATGGCTTGCCTTCTCTTTCTACTTTCCTCCTTGATTCTATTGAGATCTTCCTCTTCTTGTTCAGCAAGTTCAAAAGCAACCTTTTCCTCAAAATCGTTTTGCTTTTTCTCATCTCTGCACCAATTGCAAAAAATATAAGGATAAGTAGAAAAATCGACAAAATTAGCTTACAAGAACACACAACAAAGACCAAAATTTGCATATGAAAATGCCTTTCAGCTAAAGTATATACCTTTTTAGTTTGTGTCTAGTCCCTTCCAAAGAATCATTGTAAGAACTACGAGCCTTTGATGAATCATTTCTCCTTGTTCTATCCCAGTAATTTTCTGTTTCATCAGATCTCGAGTGCCTAGAATGTTTGTACTTGTCTCGATCACCATAGCCAACTTCAAGATTTTTAAATTTCTCCCTATCACTCTCAATGTCTGTACCTCTGTCCCCGTTTCTATCATTCCGCCTTTCCCTTTCCCTTTCCCAGCTATGGCCCCTAACTCTATCCCTGTCCCTGTTCCTATCTTTTTCCCGTTCCCTCTCCCTATCCCTGCCTCTATCCCTACTCTGATCTCTTTCCTTCTCTCTTCTTCTTTCTCTATCTGCCTCCCTATCCCAGCTCCTATCTCGTTCTTTCTCCCTTCTCCTTTCAGGGTCCATATCCATATCCCTGCTGCTCCTCTCTCGTTCCGTCTCCCATCTCCTTTCACCACCCATCTCCCAGTCTCTGCTCCTCACTCGTTCCTTCTCCCTTCTCCAATCCACATCAATCTCCCTATTCCTGCTTCCTTCTCGTTCCTTCTCCTTCTTCTGCTCCCTGTCTATCTCCCTCTCCCTGCTCCTGTCTCTATCCCATGTCTCCCTATTACGATGCCTGTCCTCTTCAAGGTATCTTAGGAAAGTAGAACTGCGCTCCCTTTCCTCATTCCTCACCAAATCAACGCTACCACGTAGCCGATCCCTACTCGCACCCTGTTCATGATTGCGCCTTCCTTTTAGAAGGGCCTCCTCTTCTATTATGCTTTGCGATCGAGATCTTGCCCTATCAAGATCATGTGACCTTGATCTACTCCTATTATAAACCTCATCAAGGTATCTGTCCTTTGATGGTGAATAAGCAGATGACTTGTTCTTTTCCCCAGAACCTTCAGAAGACAATGAGTCTCTCCGATTGCTTAATAGGCTTTCATCCAGCTCCATTGTACCAACATTACTGTAAGTCTTTCGTTTGCCACTTCTTCTTGAAGGGGGCCCAATCTCGTGCAGCCTCTCATCCTCCCTACGAGATTCATGGCCCAAATCCCCATTGACATGACCCTCTATGCCAACTCTAGAAATTGATTCATGTTTAGGCTCAGCAATAGAATTTGTTGTCAAAGCAGCCTCTTCATGACTTTTATTACCAATAAGGGAGCTAGTCATCAAATTCTCACTTTTATCGCCACAGGAAATCTTTGAAGTTCTAGCATTTTTGCCTACATGCTCATCAACAGGATGACTATCTTCATCCACTAGCTGTAAGACAATGCCAAGAAAGACTAAGCAAACAAATTTCCAAAGGATAAGACATGATATAAAGAACGAAAGAAAAAATATTTACTAAACATGCAGAATAAATATTTTAAATAAAAAGGAAACATGTAACCAGCTCTTACAAAGGAATAGTAAGCCATCAGTCTTCATTGAAACGCCTATGGGAAACTTCTTTTGCAATTTCATTCATGTTTGTGCAGTGCAAGCAGGTTGATAGATATGAATGAGACACTCACTCAGGTAATCTAACAAGCTCTCACAAACCAAAAGTTCATCATGCATTCCAAAATCAAAATAATAACAGCGTAAATCGTGTTTGATCACTGAGAAACGACATAGAAACAAAGAAAAATAAATAGAAATCTACTCGACTCTCCTTAACTATTTTTTAAAATTCTAAAGTTTCAAAACTTGATACCAAAATAATCCTCCACTGAAAGGCAACTTTCATTTACACTGTAAACAAAACTTTCAATTTCTGAATAGCACGAATTTTCTCAAAACGAAAAGTTTCTACCATTCTCTCAGCAATCGAACAGAAGCTAAAACCACATTTTAACAAAACCAAATAAAATTTAGAATGCGTACAAAGGCAATTAGAACAGACCGGATTCGTGTCGCGAAATTCAACGGCCTTGATTTCTCCAGACTCAGCATCAGACTCCAATTTCCTCTTCACAACCTCACCGAGTCCCTCCTCTTCGAGAATCTCCCCCTCCTCCACATCATCATCGACCCTATTACTATCACCAACAGGAACCGAAGAATAAGTAGGAAGAGGAGCAATATCGTCACCGCCCCGCTTGGTTTCCTCTTCGTGCTTCTTGCTGCGGTGGTGGCGATGGTGGTGTTTGTGGTGCTTGTGGTGGCGGTGCTTGTGTCGTTTTGAGGATTTCTCGGCCTCTTCTTCCTCCGAGGATAATCGGTGCTTGCGGTGATGGGAGTCTTGTGGTGTGTCGCTGGCCATCGGATATCGCAGAAAACCTAGGGTTAGGGCTTTGGCACTTTTTGCAGCTTTCCTGTTCTTGGTGGTTCTCTGTTTCGAACGAATGAGGAGTGAATTTTTTGAAGCCCTTCCTTTGTGCTTATTTGTGGACTTTTGAGAGGACTAGTGGTGAGATTTGGATTTGCTTTATTTTGGGCCTGCATGAACCGCAGTTACATCGCACGAGCGAAAGAGGGTACTTGTTCTCACCCGGTGGCGGCTGTCGATGCTTTTACAAGCTACCTCATTGGATACTAACACGTGCGCCACGTGAAAACCACTACCAAGGCTACTTTTCACTTGGTGCCTACGGTTTAATTTTCATTAGATCTTCACAAAAGCATAGTAAGCGTTCGTTTTTTGGTTAAAAATTAATTATCAAATTAATGTTATTAATATTTTAATTCAATTCTGTAATTTGGCATGGAATCAATATATATATATATATATATATATATATATATATATATCGAATTAATTAATAAAGCATTATCAAACCCAACCCAAGCATTTTTTTTTTTTTAGGTTTTCGAATGAAAAAATTGCTATTTAAACGGTTTTTCTACAATAATTTTGTGTATCAAATTCAATAAATTTCTTATAAAATGTATTCAAATGCTCGTAATTTAATGTACTGAATAAAGAACTTAAATTAAAGATTCAATCAGAGATCCCAAAATTATGTTCAATATCGAATTATTGAAATAATTCAGTATTATATAAATTTCAATAAATTAGTAAATGGATCTGTATCAAAAATGTAATTATCAAAAAAATTATGTATGGTATCCGTACCGAATTACACTCGTAGCCATAACATATTCTAATCTATTATGATTTCTTTTGCTAGGCATGAAATTGAAAAGAAAGGCCAACAAGTGATTGGTTCAGTTTTAAGAGCTCGTCCTCCTCGTTAGAAATGTTTGTGTTCAAGTCTCACCATAAGCATTTGTTGATGCTAAACCTAGACTTTCATCGCACATAGTGCGAAATGGTCCTTAGTTTCGACTCTGACATAGATGCGGTGGAGACTACTCCAGATTCACTTTGTGTGTTGGGGCCCAATGCTCCCTAACGAGTATGTGGGTTAGCCTACCTGCTTACCCATTTTTTTCACCCAAAAAAATTGAAAACAAAGGTCTTGACCCGTATTTGATTTTAATAATGACAAAACACTACTTAAATTGCACTAACAGTTTTATCTAAGTGTTTAAGCGGCAAAAACATTCAATACAGAAACAAGACGCAAGAAAACAACACGTTCAAATACCAAAAGAAGACAAAAGATCTAGAATAGTCTCTAAGATAATTGAATCACATTGTAAATCTCTATTTTCAATTACCTAGCTTGAATTATGGCTCATTTTGCGTAAGGTTTTGACAAAACAAAATACAAAAAATGGTTCTAAGTCAAAAACTGTTTTAAAAAAATAAAAACTGGGTTTTTGGACAACCTAGTTGACTAGGTCTCTGAACCAGTCGACTCGTAAAATGGACAGTAAGTTCTCAGTCAACTGGTAATAGGACCTGGTGGACTGGTAACTTCACCCAGTCGACTGGTCCTTTCACCCAGCGAATGGTACTCTCTCTAAGCCTAAAAGTGAACTTTTTTCACTTGACCCAGTTGATTGGTATAAGGACCAAGTCGACTGGTAATTCGAAAATATGGTCGTTTGAGACGCGAGACTTGAGCATTTAATGCTCAAAACTTACCAAATCAGTGTCTAACGACCATATAAGTCCAAGGTTGTAAAAAAAAACTCTTTCAATGAGCATTTAAACAAGGAGATAGAACATTCAATTGATCTTATAGCTCATTAATACTCTCAAAAGCCTTGAAAATTTTATTGTGAGCCATTCTTTAAGCTTGTTCTTGAAATAGAGATGATCTCCATTTTGTAAAGCATTCATTGCTATCTCTCTACCATTCTTTTACATTTAATACCATTCATTATAAAGAGAAAGAGTTGGTGCAACTCTTAGAGTGTTTAGGATTAAACACTTTTTTGTAACTTCCTTGAAGAAGAGATTGTTTGTAAGTGTTGACCCGTATTTGATTTTAATAATGACAAAACACTACTTAAACTGCACTAACAGTTTTATCTAAATATTTAAGCAGTAAAAGCATTCAGTTCAGAAAAAATATGCATGAACTGAATATGTTTAGACACCAAAAGAAGATAGAAGATCTAGAATAGGCATTAAGGTAATTGAATCACTTTGTAAATCTCTAAATTCAATTACTTAGCTTGATCTGTGGCTTAATTTACAAAGGACTTTGACAAAACTAAAATACAAAAAGTTTCTAAGTCAAAAACTATTTTGAAACATGAAAACTGGGTTGAATAACAACCTAATCGACTGGGTCTACGTACCAGTCTAAGGATCCAATCGACTGGTACTTTCCCTAAGCCTAAAAATGAAGATAGTTGACTGGTACAAGGACCCAATCGATTGGTAATTTGAAAATATGACCGTTTGAGACGCGAGACTTGAGCATTTAATGCCCTAAACCTCTAAATGACCATATTGATTCAAGGCTATATAAACCCACTTCAATGAGCATTTAAAAAAAAAGGAAGATAGCACATTCAATTCATTATATACTCATTAATTCTCAAAAGCTTTGAAAAATTCATTGTGAGCCATTCTTCAAGCTTGTTTTTGAAAGAGATATATTATTCATTTGTAAAAGAATTCATTGTTATCTCTCTACCATTTACTTTACAGTTAATACAATTCATTGTAAAGGGAAAAATTTGGTATAACTCTTAGAGTGTTTAGGATTAAACACTTCAGTTGTAACTTCTGTGAGGAAAAGATTATTGTAAGGTTTGTGCAACACCCGTGAAGTTGCTCGACTAACGATTAGTGAATTACTTCTAGGAGGTTCTTTGAAAAGAGTGGATGTAGGGTCGGAGAGATTCCGATATTGCCGAACCACTATAAACGAAGTTTGCATTTTCTATTCCTTAACTCTTTTATTTACAAATGTATTATTTGATTGTGTGCATTGTTTATCATACTGTTTTAAAAACTTGCAAGTTAATTAGCAAAAAGTTTTTAAAACCCAATTCACCCCCTCTTGGGTTTGAGCCTTAGTTAACAATTGGTATCAGAGCTTCGTGCTCAATTTCAGGCTTAAAATCCTTGAGTTGATCCGATGGCATCTAATAGCTATATTGAAGGATATTCTTATACTATGCCTCCTTTGTTCAATGGCTCCAACTATAATTATTGGAAAAATATAATGAAAATCTTTGTCGAATGATAAGATTACAATCTATAAAGAGTTATTAAAGAATGACATAGAATTCTTACAAAAGAAATAATCATCGAAGAGATCAATCATGAAATGCCTAAACTCAAAACAGAGTTTAATGAAAAGGATTATAAAATGATGTCTCTGAATAGTATAGCAACTAGCATGTTACATTACACTCTAAATATAGTTGAATACAATAAAATTTATGAATGTGTTTCAGCTAAATAAATTTGGGATAAATTACAAGTTACATATGAAGACACTGCCGAAGTAAAAAAATCAAAAATCTATATGCTAGTGTCCGAATATGAATCTTTCAAAATGTCTCTCAATGAAGCTATTTCTTAAACGGACTCCTATTTAACTACCATTGTTAATGGTTTAAATATTTTTGGTAGGAACATTGAGGAATTTGAACTAATGAGGAAGATTTTAAGTTCTTTGTCATCCACTTGGAAAGCAAAGAAGACGACCATCACGTAGGCCAAAGATCTCGACAAACTTGATGTCGAAACACTCATCGGATCACTATTGACATACGAGATGGAAGAAATGAATCCCGTTGTCAATGTTGATGAGAAGAAGAAAAAATTGATTGCTCTCAAAGCCTCTACAAGCAACAAAGAGGAAGAAAAAGAAGAAGAGATTGAAAGCAGCGAAGAAGATGGTGAGATGACTTTATTCACCAAAAGGTTTCATAGGTTCTTGAAAAAGAGCAAGAAACTTTATGCAAGGGATTCCACTCTAAAAAGGGAACCTCTTGTGTGTTTTGGTTGTAAGAAGCCCAGTCACATCAAGTCCGATTGCTCAACAATGAGCAAACCATATAAGAGCTTCAAAAAGAAAGCCATAATTGCAACCACATTGAGTGATAATGAAAAAGAAGAGTCTTTGTACAATGAGGTCGGATATGAGGAGATTTCTAATATATGTTTAATGGCAATCGACGACGAAAATGAGGTATCAAATTCTTCCTCTTCTAATATTAACATTGTTAGTAGTAATGAAGAATTAACTGAGGTTATAAATTAAATGCATGAAGAATTGAAGAAATTTGATTATAGGAATATAACCCTAAAAAATGAAGTCCCATCTCTTTCTAAAGAGATGGAAGGCTTAAAGGAAGAAAAAGAAACACTATCTTCCATGCTTTATGACTCTTCACAAGATTTTCTAAAAAATCAAAATGAAATTTTTTAAAAGAAAATAATGGAATTGAATAGCACCATATCTAGACTTAAGCTTGGAAAGAAAAGCTAGATGAAGTGCTATCTAGTCAAATGTTAAATGGAGGAAACTCCGGTTTGGGTTATTCTCTATTAGGCAAGCAAAATTCAAAAGAGATTTTGTTCATGAAAGAAACATGTGTTAATGAAGCCTCCATTTCCAAGGCCACTAGCAAAATAAAGAGCACTCATTCAAAATATGCTAGTAGGTCTAAGAATGTAAATTCAAATCATAATGCATATACTAGAGACAAACATCCTAGAAATACTCATTCATTTATGTATGCTCATTCTATAAATGCAAATGCTAGGAATAATCATTCAAGGAATGCATATACTAGAAATACACATCCTAGGAATTACCATCAAGTATACCCTGGAGATAATGTGTATGCTCATAACTTGCATGGTACAAGTGCACATCATAGAAATTACTATCACGCATTTCCTAGAGATAACATGCGTGTTCATAATTTTCATAATAGAAACATGTATCCTAGGAATGCTTATCCAATGAGCTATAGATATGCATATTTAAGAAATCCTAGAAACTTCAATAACTATTATCCTAGGATCATGCACTATCAACTTGTCTACAATTATAGAGCACCTTATAATATTAAGAAAGTATGGGTCCCTAAAGGAATCGTGTTTTCTAGGACTAACCCTAAAGGACCTAAGAAATTTTGGGTACCTAAGAGTGCAATTGTGTATCCTTGTATAATGTAGATATGTTTCCACAACAAGGAACAAGGTAACTATTGGTAACTTGATAGTGGATGCTCAAAGCACATGACCAGTGATCAAAGCATGTTCAAAGAGCTAACTCTAAGGAATGGCAGACACGTCACCATTGGAGACAACACAAAGATAAAGATTATTGGGCATGAAAAAGTTGGTAATGATTTCTTTACCATTGATCCTGTGTTATATGTGCAAGACCTTAAGCCAAACTTACTCAGTATAAGTCAACTATGTAACAGAGGCAACAAAGTCATATTTGAAATCTCTCATTGTCTAGTTATAGACATCAAAAGTAACAAGATCAAGTTTGTTGGCCATAGACACGAAAATGTGTATATAATTGATTTAAAATCTTTGCATTCGGAAAATAAAAAATGTTTTCCCGCTTTTAGTGAAAACCTATGGCTATGGCATAGAAGACTTAGCCATGTGAACATGGATTTGCTTAAAATCATTTCAAGAAAAGATCTAGTCATTGGACTTCCAAAAATCAAATTTGAAAATGACAAGGTGTGTGATGCTTGTCAAATGGGAAAACAAACAAGAATTTCTTTTAAATCAAAAAATATAATCTCAACCTCTAGACCATTGAAACTTTTGCATATGGACTTGTTTGGTATGATAAGTACCATTAGTCTAGGTGGCCATCAATATGCTCTTGTTATTGTTGATGATTATTCAAGATATACTTTTGTTATTTTTATTGCTTACAAGGATGATGCATATAAAGGATTTGTGAACTTTTGGAAGAAGGTTCAAAATAAAAAAAGTTTTTCCATTTCAAGCATTAGAAGTGATCATGAAAAACGATTTGAAAACCAAAACTTTTCAAAATTTTGTGACGAAAATGGAATTGATCACAATTTTTCAGCACCTAAAACTCCTCAACAAAACGGGGTTGTTGAGAAGAAAGATAGAGTTCTAAAAGAATTTGCAAGAACAATGCTTTGTGAAAATAGTTTGCTAAAATATTTTTGGGCGAAAGCCGTAAACACTTCTTGCTATCTTTTAAATAAAGTATTAATTAGGCCTATGCTTGATAAAACTTCATATGAATTGTGGAAAGATAGAAAGCCTAATATCTCTTCTTTTCGTGCTTTTGGTTACAAGTACTTCATCCTAAATAACAATAAAACTAATTTAGGTAAATTTGACTCAAATACCGATTAAGGGATATTTTTAGGATATTTAACCTCTTGTAAAGCTTATAGAGTCTTAAAGAACTCTAGTGGTTGGAGAATTCGTACATGTTGCCTTTGATGAATCTAACCCAATTAGTAGTAGAGTAGTTTCTTTTAATGATAATGCAGATTTCATTCCAAGAATAGAAACACCTACTCCCATTGTTGACCTGAATGAGAGCCAACCTCAAACAAGTCAAGATGTAGATGCTCTCAATCTTGATTAACCATCTACAAGTCAACAAGAGAATAATCTTCCCAAAGATTGGAGGTATATGAATTATCATCCAATCGATCGAGTGATTGGTGATCCTTCACAACGGGTAAGAACTTGTTCCTCTATAAGAAATATTTGCAATTGTGTAGCCTATTTTTCTCAAGTAGAACCTAAGACTTTTTTAGAAGCCGAAAAAGATATTGATTGGATAAAAGCTATGCAAAAAGAATTAAATTAATTTGAAAGAAACAAAGTATGGAATCTAGTTCTTAGACTAAAGAATCACACTATAATAGGAACTAAATGGGTATATAGAAATAAAATGGATGAAAATAGAATAGTAACTAGGAATAAGGCTAGACTAGTTGCTAAGGGATATAATCAAGAAGAAGGAATAGATTTTGATGAGACCTGTGCTCTCGTAGTTAGATTAGAAGCTATTCGTATGTTATTGTCCTTTGCATGCTTTAATAAATTTAAGCTACTTCAAATGGATGTAAAAAGTTCATTTTTTAAATGGTTTTATAGAAGAAGAGGTGTATGCTGAGCAACCTCTTAGATTTGAAAATCCTAGTATTCCAAACCATGTCTATAAGCTTTCTAAAGCTCTCTATGGGTTGAAGTAAGCTCCAAGAGCATGGTATAAAAGACTAAGTAAGTTTTTGCTTTAAAATGATTTTACAAGAGAGAAAAATAGACACAGCTCTCTTCACAAAAGCTTATAAAAATGACACACTACTAGTCTAAATATACGTTAATGATATTATATTTGGTGCTACTAATGAATCTATATGTCAAGAGTTTTTTAAGTGTATACAAGGTGAATTTGAAATGAGCATGATGAGAGAGCTTACCTACTTTCTTGGACTTCAAATCAAACAATTGAAAGAAGGTATCTTCATCAATCAATCAAAGTACACCAAGGACCAATTAAAAAGTTTTGGGATGGAAAGCTCAAAGTCAATTGGCAATCCTATGAGCACTTCTACAAAACTTGTCCTAGATAAGGAAGGTAAGTGTGTAGACACTAAAACTTATAGAAGCATGATAGGAGCTTTACTTTATCTTACTGCAAGTAGACTTGATATAATGTTCAGTGTATGCATATGTGCTAGATTTCAAGCTAATCCTAAGGAATCACATGCAATTGCTGTAAAAAGAATCCTAAGATATTTACAAGGTACTTAAAACTTAGGGTTATAGTATACTAGAAAATAAACTTTTAAGCTTGTAGGATATTCGAATACTGATTTTACGGGTTGTACACTAGATAGAAGAAGCACTACTAGAACATGCCAATTTTAAGGTGGAACGTTAACCTCTTGGTTTTCCAAGAAACAAGATTCGTTTACACTATCAACCACCAAAGCAAAATATATAGCAGTCGAAAGTCATTGTGCACAAGTGTTGTGGATGAAACAACAATTAGAAGACTATGGCATGAACTTTAAGGATATACCAATTCATTGTGATAACAGTAGTGCTATCAACCAAAAACCCTATTCAGCATTCTAGAACCAAACACATAAAAATTAGACATCATTTCATAAAAGACCATGCTCAAAAGGGTGAGATTAGATTAGAATTCATCCCTTCATATGACTAAATAGCTGACATTCTCACTAAGCTATTGAACAAAGACAGCTTTAGCAAACTTAGACTATTAATGGGATTAAAAAATTATAAAAATCTATATGGTCATCATATGCATATTTGACATCTAATGAATGAGTATTAACTCCTATTTAATATATCTTTCACTTAAGATGGCATAGATAAATCATTTCTTGCTAAAACTCCAAGTTGGAGCTCAAAATTTTATGTTTTGTAAAAGACCCAGTCAACTAGTATTTTGATCCAATCGATTGGTATCTCTCTTTCCAGTTACCTAGTCAACTAATTAAGTCAATCTAGTCGACTGGTACATCACTGCCCATCTCACCAGTCGACTAGTAAAAGGATACAGTCGACTAGTATCACACGAGAAAGGTAGAGCCGAAAAATTTGAAATTTCTTATAATGAACCCAGTCAACTAGTAGAGTCAATACAGTCGATTAGTATCTCACTAACCAATTTCCCAATCGACTGGTACCACAGGAAAAAACTTGGAGCCAAAAATTTAAAATTCTCCTAGACAACCCAATCGACTAGTAGGGTACATCCAGTCAATTGGTATCTTACTGCCAGATTACCCAGTCGACTGGTATCCCAATCTAGTCGACTGGTATGTCGAAATGTCTTAAAAATATAAAGGACCCAGTCGATTGGTATCCTAACCCAGTCAACTAGTATCGCGATTCTATAAATAGTCGTTTCAAATTTTTCAGTTTTACGTCATTTTTGCAAACCCTAAGCTTTATTTCTCTAGAAAATCTTTGATTTTAGACCATAATATGTCAAAATAATTCCATAGAACCCTTAATCATTCCTCAAATCACATCCATTTCAACTTTTCACGATTGAAACCCCATTATTTCCCAAAATTTCTCTCCAAACAAATTTTTTGAAAAATGTCTAAGAGAATCCGAGTAAAAACCACGATTACCGAACCTCAGGTGCCCACAAGGCCTCGTTCCAAGAAGTCATCGACACTAAACACCAAGGCCAAAGGGATAGCTGGTTCCTCGAACAAGTAGATGATGACTGAGCTCGATGAGTCCCTCTTCTAGAACTCTACCGTCAATAGAAGGTATAATTATGTTATCCGCCACAAGAAAATCATGACGAGTAGATTCATCAATTTCGATTCTATTCGTCATGCAAATTTTGACATATTTCCTGATTTTGAGGCTTTTCACTTAACCACCCTTATAAACATCCACCAAAAATACTACCCATGCCTCATTCACCGGTTCTATGCCAACCTGGTCAAACCGAGTCCACTGGCTCTTCGTTTCAAGACCAGTGTAATGGGCATAGAATTTGAAGTGAACACTGACCTCTTGGTCAATCTAATGAGAATCCCCGTGGAAGGGGTCCAGTGGAATATAGATGGATGACCAGACAATTATGACTATGACGAGGCATGTTAGATTGTTAGGGGCGAACCTAACTATGTCTTTAGACCCACTACATTTCACTAATGTAGTGACATGCCCCTCGATTCAAAACTATTCAACCACATAGTGAGTTGGACCATCCACCCGAGACTTGAGAGTCAGGGCTATATGTCTAAAATAGATATAGTATTGATTTGGTGTCTAAAAAATGGACACCATTTCAATATTTACCCCTTCTTGCTCACCAACATTATAAATGGCAAAGCAAGTGACTCCGGGTGCCTCAAATACGGGATGTTCATCACCATGATCCTCCAGCACTTCCATATCCTTCTGCCTGCCTCAGAAGCTCAGGATATCAGCCCCAAGGACATTATTAATATCTCATCACTGAAAAAGATGGGGTGTTCGATCTGGGATGGCTTGATCTGCTCTATGACTGGGAAGAACATCAGGATCAATGATGACGACAGTAACGAGGAGGACGATAAGATGCCTGATGATATAACTCCTCCCACTGCCATGGATACTGACCCTAGTCCACAGCATGCTAGAAATGGTGGCTATAATGATGATGAATCTGGACATGACGACGTCTTACAGGCTATTGTGAGCCTCCCGCTATCCATGCAGTCGGGCTTCTAGAGCTTGAGCTCTTCTATAGACTATAGCTTCTAGTTGGTGCAGACTGATATTGATCACATGTGTTATGACACCAGCACCATCAAGGATGACTTCGAGTTACTCCGAGAGCACTCGGAAAGCTCGTTGGCAGAGATTCGAGATCTCCTCCAAGACAGCTCTGACTCCCCCTTTCGCTGAGTCTTTTGTCTTTACCATTTGTTTTATTTATGTATAGCTCTATAGATATTTTAGCACAAACATTTCATTTCTTTACATACATTCATATACTTGTACTCGATTTATAGACAACTTCCTTAAGCTTATGATGTATGGATGTTTGTATATAGATGCTTACTCATAAGTTATTTAGCTTTTAGCTTGTATACATGCTTTACTTTTAAGCTATATGGTTGCTTAGTTTGAGCACTTTTTTCTCAAATATATGCTTTAACTATTCAAGCTTATATGCAAACTTTTGATTTTTCTCGGGAAGTATTCCCAACTTCGAATGATGCCTAGTTTTTGCACACAAGTTTGTTTATACCTTATCTTCATATTTAAGGTGATAATATTGCTTATTTATTGTGTTTACATCCCATTTTCTACTGTTGTCAAAACGGGGGAGAAAAAGAGAAAAATCTATGTAAAAGAGAAAAATCTATGTAAACTAAGATTAGAGCATAAATTTACGGGGAAAATCGCTCTGAACATGTTGACAAATGTAATATAGTCTTGTTTGCTTGGTTGGGATTGATATCGATGTATTTGAACTATATTTGAAAGCTTACAGGTTGGTTTTTATCAGTAAAACAGAGGAAACTCTGTCCAAATTTTTCCAAAAAACTAACACTTAGTTTTAAAATTGTTTTTCTCTTCTTAGTTTTGTTATTGTCAAAAAGGGGAGATTTTTTGTCCGTATTTGATTTTAATAATGACAAAATACTACTTAATTGCACTAACAATTTTATCTAAGTATTTAAGCAGTAAAAGCATTTAGTTCAGAAACAAGATGCAAGAACTCAACACGTTTAGACACCAAAAGAAGACAGAAAGATCTATAATAGGCATTAAACTAATTGAATCACTTTGTAAATCTATAAATTCAATTGCTCTCATGCTAGAAACATGTATCCTAGGAATGCTTATCCAATGAACTATAGGCATACATATTCAAGAAACCCTAGAAACCTAATTAACTATCATCATAGGATCATGAATCATCAACATGTCTACAATTATAGAGCACCTTATAATGTTAAGAAAGTACGGGTCCCTAAAGAAACTGTATTTTCTAGGACTAATTCCAAAAGACCCAAGAAATTTTGGATACCTAAAAGTGCAATTGTATATCCTTATGTAATGTAGACATGTCTCCACACCAAGGAAAAATGTAACTATTGGTACCTTGATAGTGGATGCTCAAAGCACATGACCAGTGATCAAAGCATGTTCAAAGAACTAACTCTAAAGGATGGCGAACATGTCACCATTGGAGACAACACAAAGATAAAGATCATCGAGCATAGCAAAGTGGGTAATGATTTTTCAACCATTGACCATGTGTTGTATGTGCAAGGCCTTAAGCCAAATTTACTTAGTATTAGTCAACTATGTGACAAAGGCAACAAAGTCATATTTGAATCCTCAATTGTCTAGTAATAGATACCAAGAGTGACAAGATCAAGTTTGTTGGCTATAGACATGACAATATCTATCTAGTTGATTTAAAATCTTTGCATTTGGAAATGAAAAATGTTTTCACACTTTTAGTGAAACCCATGGCTATGGCATAGAAGACTTGGCCATGTGAACATTGAATTGCTTAAAATTTTTTCAAAAAAAGATTTAGTTGTTGGACTTCCCGAAATCAAATTTGAAAAAGACAAGGTTTGTGATGCTTGTCAAATGGGAAAACAAACTAGAATTTCTTTTAAATAAAAAAATGTAATCTCAACCTCTAGACCATTGAAACTTTTACATATGGATTTATTTGGTCCAATAAGCACCATTAGTCTAGGTGGCCATCAATATGCTCTTGTTATTGTTGATGATTATTCAAGATATACTTTGTTATTTTTATTACTTACAAAGATGAAGCATATAAAGGATTTGTGAACTTTTGCAAGAAGGTTCAAAATGAAAAAGAGATTTCTATTTCAAGTATTAGAAGTGATCATGGAAAAGAATTTGAAAACCAAAGTTTTTCAAAATTTTGTGATGAAAATGGGATTGAGAACAATTTTTTAGCACTTAGAACTCATCAACAAAATGGAGTTGTTGAGATAAAAAATAGAGTTCTAAAAGAATTTGCTAGAACCATGCTTTGTGAAAATAGTTTACCAAAATATTTTTGGGTGAAAGTCGTAAATGCGTCTTGTTATATTTTAAATAGAGTATTAATTAGATCTATGCTTGATAAAACTCCATATGAACTACAGAAAGTTAGAAAGCCTAATATCTCTTATTTTCATGCTTTTGGTTATAAGTGCTTAATCCTAAATAACAATAAAACTAATTTAGGTAAATTTAACTCAAAGACTAATGAAGGAATATTCTTGGGATATTCAATCTCTAGTAAAGCTTATAGAGTCTTTAACAAAAGAACTCTAATGGTTGAAGAATCCGTACATGTTACCTTTGATTAGTCTAACCCAATTAGCAGTAGAGCAGTATCTTTTAATGATGATGCAGATTTTATTCCAATAGTGGATACATCTACTCCCATTGTTGATCCGAAGGAGAGCCAAGCTCAAATAAATCAAGAGTTAGATGCTCTTAATCTTTATCAACTATCTACAAGTCAACAAGAGGATGGTCTCCCCAAAGATTGGAGGTATGTGAATTATCATCCAATTGATCAAGTTATCGGTAATCCTTCACAAAGGGTAAGAACTCGATCCTCTATAAGAAATATTTGTAATTTTATAGCTTATTTATCTCAAGTAGAACCTAAAACTTTTGTAGAAGCTGAAAAAGATGTTGATTGGATAAGTGCTATGCAAGAAGAATTAAAATCAATTTGAAAGGAATAAAGTATGGACTCTAGTTTCTAGACCAAAGAATCACACAATTATAAGAACTAAATGGGTATATAGAAATAAAATAGATGAAAATGGAATAGTAACTAGGAACAGGGCTAGATTAGTTGCTAAAGGTTACAATCAAGAAGAAGGAATAGACTTTGATGAGACTTATGCTCCTGTAGCTAGATTAGAAGCCATTCATATATTATTAGCCTTTGCATGCTTTAATAAGTTTAAGCTATTTCAAATGGATGTGAAAAGTGCCTTTTTAAATGGTTTTATAGATCAAGATGTGTATGTTGAGTAACCTCTTAGATTTGAAAATCCTAGTCTTCCAAACCATATCTATAACTTCCTAAAGCTCTTTATGGGTTGAAGCAAGCTCCAAGAGTATGGTATGAAAGACTAAGTAAGTTTTTACTTGAAAATGGTTTTACAAGAGGTAAAATAGATACAACCCTCTTTACAAAAACTCACAAATATACACACTATTAGTCCAAATATATGTTGATGGTGCTTCTAATGAATCCATGTGTCAAGATTTTGCTAAGTGTATGTGAATTTGAGATGAGCATGATGGGAGAGCATACTTATTTCCTTGGACTCCAAATCAAACAGTAAACCGAGGTTCAAACCCAATAAAGGGGTGAATTGGGTTTTAAAAACTTTTGCTAATTACTTTACAAGTTTTTAAACAATTAAATGCATAAAGCACACAAACAAGTAATATGCTTGAAAGTAAAAGAGTTTAAGGAAGAGAAAATACAAACTTCGTTTATAGTGGTTCAGCAATATTGGATTCCTTCTGACCCTATGTCCACTCTCTTCAAGGAACCTCCTTGAAGTAATCCACTAAAATTTTAGTCGTATAGCTTCATGGGTGTTGTACAAACCTTACAACCGATCCCTTTCTCATCGAAGCTACAATGAAGTGTTAATCCTAAACACTCTAAGAGTTATATCTTTCCCTTTAAAATAAATGAAATTTTCTGTAAAGTAAATGGTAGAGAGATAGCAATAAGTGCTTTTACAAAGGAACAATATCTCTCTTTCAAGAATAAGCTTGAAGAATGGCTCAACAATAAATTTTTCAAAGCTTTTGAGAATTAATGAGCTATCTTATGAATTAAATGTGTTCTCTTCTTGTTTTAAATGCTCATTGAAATGGATTTATATAGCCTTGAAGCAATATGGCCATTTGACACTGACTTGGTAGGTTTGGGGCAATAAATACTTAAGTCCTGCATCTCTAACGGTCATATTTTTGAATTACCAATCGACTGGGTCCTTATACTAGTCGACTTAGTCAAGTGAGAAATTTCACTTTTTAATGCTAAAGGAGAGTACCAGTCGACTGGGTCCTCAACACCAGTCGACTGAGAACTTTCTGTTCCATATCCGAGTCGACTAGTATGTAGACCCAGTCGACTGGGTTGTTCTTTAACCCAATTTTTCTTTTCAAAAAACAGTTTTTTGGCTTAGAAACTTTTGTATAATAGTTTTGTTAAAGTCTTTTATACATTAAGCCATAGATCAAGCGAAGTAATTGAATTTAGAGGTTTATAGATTGATTCAATTACCTTAGCGCCTATTCTAGATCTTCTATCTTCTTTTGGCGTCTGAACGTGTTGAGTTCTTGTATCTTGTATCTTGTTTTCTGAATTGAATGCTTTCATGGCTTAAATGCTTAGATAAACTTGTTAGTGTAGTTTAAGTTATGTTTTGTAGTGCAGTTTAAGTAGTGTTTTATCATTATTAAAATCATATGTGGGTCAACACAAACAATTGAAATGAGTCATCTTCATCAATCAATCAAAATACACTAAGGACCTATTGAAAAGGTTTGGGTGGAAAGCTCAAAGTCAATTGGCACTCTTATAAGCACCTCTACAAAACTTAACCTAGACAAGGGAGCTAACTGTGTAGATATTAAACTTATTGAAACATGATAGGAGTTTTACTATATCTAACTGCAAGTAGACCTGATATAATATTCAGTGTATGTATGTGTGCTAGATTTCAAGATAATCCTAAGGAATGACATATAGTTGCCATAAAAAGAATCCTAATATATTTACAGGGCACTCAAAATCTAGGTTATGGTATTCTAGAAAATCAACTTTTGAGTTTGTTGGATACTCGGATGCTGATTTTGCGGGTTGTAGGCTAGATAGAAAAAACACTAATGGAACATACCAATTTTTAGGTGCAATGTTAACCTCTTGGTTCTCTAAGAAACAAAACTCAGTTGTACTATCAACTGCCAAAGCGGAATATGTAGCCGCTAGAAGTTCTTGTGCATAAGTTTTTTGGATGAAACAACAACTAGAAGATTATGGCATGAATTTTAAAAATGTATCAATTCATTGTGATAACACTAGTGCTATCAACTTGACAAAAAATCCAATTCAAAATTCGAGAACCAAACACATAGAGATAAGGCATCACTTCATAAAAGATCATGCTCAAAAAGGTGATATTAGATTAGAATTCATTCCTTCAAAAGATCAAATTGCTTACATTCTTACTAAGCCCTTGAATAAAGATAACTTTTGTAAAATAAGACTAATAAGGGGTTTAACAAACTATGAACATATGTGTGTTTGATTACATCTACATTCATTATATGCATATTTTCTATTAAGTGAATGAGTATTAACTCCTCTTTAATATTTCCCTCACTCAAAATGGCATAGATAAAACATTTATTGCAAAATTCCCACTTAGAGCTCAAAATTTTATGATTTTTGAAAGACCCAATCGACTAGTTGAATGACCTAGTCGACTGGTAACTCAATGCCCATTCTACCAGTCGACTGGTATCACAAGACAAGTTTGGAGCCAAAAATTTAAAATATTTTGGACAACCCAGTTGACTAGTGTCTTTTTGCCAGTTTTACCAGTCGACTAGTACCCTGACCTAGCCGACTGGTATATTGAAAAATTCCCAAAATATGAAAAACCCAATCAACTAGTACCCTAGCCCGGTCGACTGGTATCGCGATTCTATATATAGTTGCTTCATGTTTTTTTTTTCTTTCAGATTTCACGCCATTTTTGTAAAAATTTAGCTTTTTTACTCTAAAAGATCCTTTCTTTTAGCCCTAAATCTTATAACTCCATAGAACCCCTAATCATCCTTCAAATCACATCATTTTCAACTTTTCCCAGTTGAATCTTCACTATTTTCCTAAAAATCTCTGACCAACCGAGTTTTCTAAAATGTCTGAGACAATATGAGTAAAAAAAAAACATTATCGGACCTCACTCACTCACGAGGCCTAGATCACGGAAGTCCTCAGCACCGAACTCAAGAGGCTAAGGGATAACCGGTTCCTCGAGCAAGCAAGCGAGAACTGAACTCGATGACTCACTTTTCTGGAATCCTGCTGTCAAAAGCAAGTATAACACTATGATTAGACATAAGAAAATCATGACAGGTAGATTTGTAGATTTCGATTCTATTTGTCATGCTAATTTCAATATACTTCCTGCTTTTGAGGCGATAGACCTAACCACACTCGTTAATATCCACCGTAAATACTACCCCCGCTTTGTACATCAATTTTATGCCAATATTGTCAAGCCCAGTCCTCTAGCTCTTAGGTTTAAGACTAGTGTGATGGGTATAGAGTTTGAGGTCAACACTGACCTAATGGTAAGTTTGCTGAGAATCCTTGTGGTTGGGATCTTATGGAGTCTCGATAGATGGCCAAATAATTTTGATTACAATGAGGCATGCTAGATAGTTAAAGGATACCCTAACTATGTCTTTCGACCCACTACATTTCATCAATGTTGTGACATGCCCTTCGACTCAAAATTGTTTAACCTTATCGTGAGTTGGACCATCCACCCACGACTCGGGAGTCGGGGTTATATGTCGAAAATTGACATAGTATTGATCCGGTGTCTTAAAATTGGACACCATTTCAATATCTACCCCCTCTTGCTAGCCAATATGCTCAATGGTGAGACTCATGACTTGGGGTGCCTCCCTTATGGCATGCTCATCACCCTGATCTTACAACATTTCAAAGTTCCCTCGCCTGCCTCTGAAGCTCAAGACATAGGCCCCAAAGACATCATAAATTTCTCTTCACTGAAGAAGATAGGGTGCACGATCCAAAATGCCATGGTTCATTCCAAGGCTGGGAAAAACATTTGCATCGGGGATGATGATGACAGTGATGAGGACAACGATGTGCCTGATGATGCAGCTCCTCCCAATTCTATGTACACTGACGAGCAAGCACCTAGTCCACAGCATGTTGGACATGGTGGCTCGACTGTTGGTTAGGCTGGACACGATGATCTCCTACAGGCGATACGGGCCTCCAGATATCTATGTAGTTCGGATTTCAAAGCTTGAGCTCTTTCGTCGACCAGAGCTTCCAGATAGTGCGGACCGATATCGATCACAAGCGTCACAACATCAACACCCTATGACATAATTTTGAGCTATTCCAAGAGCACTTAGAAGGCTCTTTGGTAGAGATTCGAAATCTTCTCCGAGACAGCTCTGACTCCCCTGCTCGCTGAGTCATCAGTCTTTATCATTTGTCCTTGTTATGTATTTTTTTAGCTCCATGGATGTTGATTACGCCCAAAGTATAACACGGTTATTGTAGTACGGCTTTGGGGTGTCGATTCCACAGGGAAACAAGTTAAGTACAAAGGAAAATGTGTGAACCTTAAAACGAACGATAAAAGTTAAACTCAAGATTTTTAAGCTTTGATGGTGAAATAATGTAAAGGAAAATTGTGTAAATGTAAATGAAATATAAATGAGAAATAACAAGGTTCCGGGAATCCTCCTTAGGTTTGTTCCCTATTTCCACTCTTGATTCAATTGATTTTATCTCGATTGCAAGTTTCAACTCCCAAACAAGCAATCGGAATATATTCAATCAAGCACATTTACAACTCTTATATAATTCCTACGAATTAATCATTGATTTCGGTTCATGCACACATGACCGATCTTAAAGATTATCAAGAAACGACAATATATCTTAAAAGACAATATCGCAATAATGGACAATCAATAAGATAAATCTACCGGAATCAATCACATCCAAGCAACCTCAATGGAGGAGAAGGATGCAATCACCGGATTAAGAGAGTCTAAAAGAAGAAGAATAAGAAGTACATCTATCACATGAACTCAAATCTTCTTACTTAATCAATGAATAATTCATAAACAATATTTAACAATAAATCCATACAACTGAATCAAGAACAAGAAATCCCTAAAGATTCATCCCTTTCCCTTGTAAAATGATTAGTTGGCGATGGAAATCAAGGTGGAAGAACAATAAGGATGCTCTCCCCTTGATTTGGCCATGGAGTTCAAGGTGGATGAACAATATAGATGTTCTCCCCTTGATTTGCAACCAAAGAAAACTTAGAAATAAAATGGAAGAATGCTGGATTTGAATCCCTTGAATCCTCTCTTTTTTCTCTCTTCCTTGCTTTCTCTCTTCAATGCCCAGCTGCACACTCCATAAAGATATATTTATAGAGCATGAGGGGGGTGTTTTGGTCTTGGAGAATGTCATTTGCTTGCCCTAATCCAGTCAAGAGGCGAGTGGGCCGTGCTGTGCGCCTGGGCCTGTAGTGCATCTGGGCCTGCTGTGCTGGCCTGAACTGTTTCCACTAAAACTGCCATAACTTTCTCTAGAAAAATCCTTTTTACGAACCGTAAAATTCCTCAGAAAATAGACTTCCGGATCTTTCTAAGAATATATGGCTCATCATCTGGTTCTTCCTACATCAATACAGTTTAATCTGCAAAGATGATTGATCTGTACGGGAAATTATGGCAATTCAGTGAAACTTCTTCAGCTTGTATGCAGAAGTGCACACACTAGTGTGCCTACCCTTAACTTGCTCCAAAGTGATGCACACACTAGTGTGCAGTCTTTTAACTTACTGTAATTTATTACTCCAGCCTTAGTTTAGAGTTTAACCATATTTGAATCATGTTTGGACACGTCTAAACCTTGGACAAAAACGAGCACCGACACCCAAGATCTTTTGGTGCTTTAAACATGGATCGCTTTATTATCTCTTTTGTACTCAAAGCACCTGAAAATGCATCGAATTAAGTCAATGATTTATGAATATCACTTTAGAGTTATCAACATGTAAAAGTGCGATTACGACCGAGATCAACCCTAAAATGTTAACAATTAAGTATTGTTTAGATGCATTTTATGACTCTCATCACAACCCCAACTAGCTTATTGTTAGTCCCTAGCAATTCAAGCGAAATGCATGAAATGAATTCTTTATTTAGAAATCAAAAAAAAATACAGCAATGCTGGCGTTAACCAAGAGTGATTCAAAAATCTATCTCAAAAATCATGCATAACATACAGCACATAGAATCATTAAATATCACTCAGGTCCAAGAATAATCCAAATGTCAACCTTAAAATCGTTATCGACTCTTACCATCCATCTTACCACAATACATTAGTCCGAACACCCGGATGATTTTATGCACAACAGAGCATGAATACAAGTCTTGGCCTCTAAAAACATATTAATTTGCGTGACATCAATCACAAATCAAGCTCCATATGCTCACTTTTCAAATCACTCTCCACTATGTAGAAAAATCACACTTCATCGGATCAATAGGTCTTTAATAAGCTTGCAACATTAGGCTAGGGTAAAGGTCAAGAAAGAATGGGAAAGTTTAAACAAATAAAAGAACTAAGTCTCTTAATTTAAACACAACCACTTTCAGCACAAGATAACCTTACTTCAACACCTAACTCTTTCAACCATTTTTCGAGCATTTCTGGCAATCAATCACCATTTTTTTTTCTTCTTTCTTTGCCATAATTCATTTTTTTTATCTTTTTTTTTTTATTTTTTTTGTTTTGGCATAAGACCATTCACCTCCTCTTTCATTCTTTTCTTTTCTTTTCCACAACCCCCAACTTATCTCTTTTAATGTACTTGGGTTATGGTAGTAATATTTTCTCATATTTCCACCCTTACTCCTTTTAAGTGCTTCTCACAACATGTGTATAACTAAGTTCTTTTAAAAGAGAGGTAAGGATAAAATATTTTTAGGCTCATAAAGGTAAGTAAATGGTTTATCGAAAGAAACAAGGCTCAATTTTTCTTTTCAAGAAAAAAAACTCAAATAGGTGACTAGCGATAAATATAACAAGGGTAAGTTTAAAAAGGCTCAAACGGTCCAAAAATGGCCTATATCATATCCTAAGTAGTGTGCATTCTATGATTTTCGCCTCAAGTGATTATCAAATAAGTTCTAGAGCTTGTAGAGACCGCAAAAGTATTCACAAAACAACCGCGCATAAAACTTTTCCAAATGCTTTAGACTAATCATGCAATCTTACCACAAACCAGAGTCTCAAACTAAAGAAAAATTGACACTTAATTTATTCTCAAAGCGAAGCAAGATTTAACTTCTTCTAAATGCTATATGCTATCTCGATTAAGCTCATATCATTGACATGTGAATTAACTCCAAGGCTAACACAAAATATGCTAAAAACAAACAAACAAATTTTTTTTTTTATCCTAACAACGAAAAGAAAGAAAGTGACACCAAGCAGTTCAATGTAAAAAAAAAAATATGTTTCCTCCACCCCCAACCTAAACATTGCATTGACCTCAATGTAAAAGAAAAAGGAAAGGAAACTCCCTGTGTAGCCAAAAATGCTCAAAAGCTGAAAATTGCGCACCATCAATTGAACTACATACCGTTCTTTTCGCTGAAATCAACTAGAAACTAAAAATTAAAATAGACTTAACACAACCAAAATTCAAAGTTAATAAAGACTTGACAACAAAATATTAATATTTCTTTTTTTTTTTTGAAATTTGAAGTAAACTAAAAACTAATAATTAAGATTGAATGAAAACTAACTAAAAACAGAACAAAAATTAAAAGGAATAGCGTACCTTTGTTGTGTGGTCAAGGTGAATAGACCGGATCCATAAGTGGAATGTCTTCCATCTCCGGATCATGTCTATCAATTAAGATCTTAAGTCGTTGACCGTTTACTTTAAAGACCCGACCATCTCTAGTATCCTCAATTTCTACCGCCCCATTTTCAAAAACATTTTTTACTATAAAAGGGCCGGTCCATCTTGACCGAAGTTTTCCAGGATGCTTATGAAGTCTAGAGTCGTATAAGAATACCCGATCATTGGGTTTAAATGTTTTCCTCAAAATGTTTTTGTCATGGAATACTTTCATCTTAGCCTTATAGATTCTAGAATTTTCATAAGCATCGTTTCTTAATTCTTCTAACTCGGTCAGCTGATATTTTCGAAGTTTACCCGCTTCGCCCATGTCAAAATTGAAAGACTTGATGGCCCAATAAGCTCGATGCTCGAGCTCCACGGGTAAGTGGCAAGGCTTTCCAAAAATAAGCCGATAGGGTGACATACCTAAGGGAGTTTTAAAGGCTGTACGGTAAGCCCAAAGCACATCAGTTAGTCTCAAAGACCAATCTTTGCGATCGGGGTTAACCGTTTTTTCTAAAATTTGTTTAATCTCCCTATTAGCAAGCTCTACTTGTCCACTAGTCTGAGGATGATAGGCAGTAGATATTTTATGTAATACCCCAAATTTTTTCATTAAAGCTTCAAAGGAACGGTTGCAAAAATGTGTACCTCGATCACTAATTATAGCACGTGGTGTACCAAATCGAGATAACACCTTTTCTTTAAGGAATTTAATCACCGTTCCATTATCATTGTTTCGACAAGCTGCTGCCTCTACCCACTTGGATACATAATCTATTGCTACAATGATATACTGGTACCCGAAGGAAGGAGGGAAGGGTCCCATGAAATCGATGCCCCAACAATCAAAGATTTCAATCACTAAAATAGGGTTCAGGGGCATCATATTTCGGCGAGACACAGCTCCTAACTTTTGACATCTTTCACAAGAGCGACAATAGGTGTTTGTATCTTTAAACAAAGTAGGCCAATAAAATCCACACTGCAAAATTTTTGCAGCAGTTTTTTTCATCGAAAAGTGGCCTCCACAAGCTTGGGAGTGACAAAATTCTAAGACACTCGAAATCTCTTCATTAGGGATGCAATGCCTTAGAATTTGATCAGGGCAGTACTTGAAAAGATAGGGGTCATCCCAATAAAAATTACGTACCTCATATAAGAATTTCCTCTTGTCTTGAGCGCTCCAATCCATAGGTATCTCACCTGTAGCCAAATAATTTACGATGTGAGCAAACCATGGTAGAGAAGTAATAGAGAGTAATTGCTCATCGGGAAAATCATATTTGATTGGCATGTCATCACAAGTGTCCTCAAAAGTGAGTCTGGATAAATGGTCAGCTACTACATTCTCCACTCCTTTTTTATCCTTGATGGTGATATCAAATTCTTGCAAGAGGAGGATCCATCGGATTAGTCGTGCCTTAGCATCCTTCTTCGTAATAAGATACTTGAGGGCTGCATGATCTGTAAAAATAAGGATAGGAGAACCAATTAGATAATCACGAAATTTATCTAAAGCAAATACTACAGCTAGCAACTCTTTTTCAGTTGTAGAGTAATTCATTTGAGCACTATTTAAAGTCTTACTAGCATAGTAAATGACAAAAGGTTTACCTTCCCTTCGCTGTCTAAGAACAGCACCTACAGTGTAGTCACTAGCATCGCACATGATTTCAAAAGGTAAAGTCCAATCTGGCGACTGCATTATAGGTGCGGAAGTAAGCTTGCCAATCAACGTTTTAAAGGCCTCTTGACAAGCTTGACTCCACTCAAAGGGGGTATCTTTAACTAGGAGGGCGCATAGTGGTCTAGATATTTTTGAAAAATTTTGTATGAACCTCCTATAAAAACCAGCATGACCAAGGAAAGATCTCACATCCTTTATTGTCTTAGGGGCAGACAACTTAGAGATTAACTCAATCTTAGATTGATCAACCTCTATTCCTTTAGAAGAGACAATATGCCCTAAGACAATACCGGATGGTACCATGAAATGGCACTTTTCCCAATTTAAAACCAATTCTTTTTCCTCACAGCGAATTAATACTCTTTCTAAATTCATTAAGCATGTTTCAAATGAAGATCCAAAAACAGTTAGGTCATCCATAAAAACCTCCATGCAATTTTCAACCATGTCACTAAAAATGCTCATCATGCAGCGTTGAAAAGTAGCAGGGGCATTACATAATCCGAATGGCATTCTACGAAAAGCATAGGTGCCAAAGGGACAAGTAAAGGTGGTCTTTTCTTGGTCTTCTAATGCAATTTCTATTTGATAGTAACCAGAATAACCATCTAGAAAACAGTAGAAGGGATGACCAGCTACACGCTCAAGAATTTAATCAATAAAAAGGAGTGGGAAGTGGTCTTTCTTGGTGGCAGCATTTAATTTTCTGTAATCAATGCACACACGCCACCCATTCACAAGTTTGGTAGGGACTAACTCTCCTAGGTCATTTTTTATCACAGTGACTCCGGACTTTTTCGGGACGACTTGCGTAGGGCTTACCCACTTACTATCAGCTATGGGATATATAATACCCGCATCTAATAGTTTCAGTACTTCGTTTTTCACTACTTCTTTCATAGTGGGGTTAAGACTACGTTGAGGGTCTCTACGAGGACTGGTTCCTTCATCCAGATTTATTTTATGGGAGCAGATTAGGGGACTAATTCCCTTTAAATCAGCCATGCTCCATCCCAGGGCTGATTTGTGTTCATTTAAAGTTTGAATTAATCTCTTACCTTGGGTCTCAGTTAATTCAGAAGAAATTATAACAGGAAAGGTATCACTTGGACCGAGAAAGACATGTTTTAGACCCTTAGGTAGTGGCTTCAATTCGACTTTAGGTGCTTCCACACTTGAGGGGACTTGAGTCTTGCTTCTTTCGGGCAGCTCCTCAAACCTTGGTTGCCATGCCCGATTTCCATAATGTTGAGATTTGTCAAAAATAACACATATATCAATTATATCAGTTTTATCATCAAATAAATCTATCTCAGAATTAACAAAAAAATTTTCAAGAGGGTCATAATCATGAGTTAAGAAAACTCCCTCATTGACGAGTGACTCGATCATGTGAAGCTGGTGGTTTTCGTCCTTATCTTCGGGCTGTTTTGCAACATTGAAAATATTTACTTCAAGGGTCATATTGCCAAAGAACAGTTTCATGAGACCATTCCTACAATTTATTAGAGCATTTGCAATAGCAAGAAAAGGTCTACCCAAAATCAAAGGGATTTTAGAGTTAGTGTCTACAGCAGAAGTAGTATCAAGAATTAAGAAATCAACAGGATAATAAAATTTATCAATTTGAATCAAAACATCCTCAACCACACCTCGGGGTACCTTGACTGAGTGATCAGCCAATTGTAATACCACGCCGGTTAGTTTGATTTCTCCTAACCCCAGCTGTAAGTAAATGGAAAATGGCATCAGGTTTACACTAGCTCCCAGATCTAGTAAGGCTTGTCCAACCTCATGATTTCCAATGCTGCAAGCAATGGTAGGACAGCCCGGATCTTTGTATTTCGGGGGAATTCTTCGCTCAATTAGTGCACTAACTTGCTCAGTTAGGAAAGCTGTTTTCTTGACATGATGTTTCCTCTTAATTGTGCATAAATCTTTGAGAACTTTTGCATAGGTGGGGACTTGTTTAATCACATGCAAAAGGGGAAGATTAAGTTTCACTTGCCTTAAGTTCTCAAGGATTTCATCATTCATTTCCAGATTTTTCTTGTTGGATTTTAAGGCTTGGGGGAATGGGGCCTTAACAGGACTTTGGGTCACTTCAGGGTCTTTAGGCAACTTGGTCTCACTACTGGTTTGACCCTTCACATTCTCGGGTTTATTCTCTGGTGGAATGTGTAGTGACTTACCTCTTCGGGTCACAATGGTATTTACATTTTTCACATTTTCTTGTGCCATATGTTGACCTTGAGGTATGGACTGAACTTGAGCAGGGAACTTACCTCGCTCAGTCACACTCAAGGAGCTCATCAATTTAGACACTTGGCTCCTTATTTCTTTGTTTTCCTCAACCAACTGTGTAATTAATGCCTCACACTTTTGGTTTGTCTTGCCTTGTGCTTCTATAAAAGTATGTAAGGAGTCTTCTAAAGAGTTCCTAGAAGATGAGGGTGCATGATAAGGTGCTGGGTACGATCTAGGGGGCTGAACATGCTGCTGATTTTCAGGTTTCCAACTGAAGTTGGGGTGATTTCGCCACCCCGCTCAAGATTTTTAAGCTTTGATGGTGAAATAATGTAAAGGAAAATTGCGTAAATGTAAATGAAATATAAATGAGAAATAACAAGGTTCCGGGAATCCTCCTTAGGTTTGTTCCCTATTTCCACTCTTGATTCAATTGATTTTATTTCGATTGCAAGTTTCAACTCCCAAACAAGCAATCGGAATATATTCAATCAAGCACATTTACAACTCTTATATAATTGCTACGAATTAATCATTGATTTCGGTTCATGCACACATGACCGATCTTAAAGATTATCAAGAAACGACAATATATCTTAAAAGACAATATCGCAATAATGGACAATCAATAAGATAAATCTACCGGAATCAATCACATCCAAGCAACCTCAATGGAGGAGAAGGATGCAATCACCGGATTAAGAGAGTCTAAAAGAAGAAGAATAAGAAGTACATCTATCATATGAACTCAAATCTTCTTACTTAATCAATGAATAATTCATAAACAATATTTAACAATAAATCTATACAACTGAATCAAGAACAAGAAATAAAGAACAAGAAATCCATAAAGATTCATCCCTTTCCCTTGTAAAATGATTAGTTGGCCATGGAAATCAAGGTGGAAGAACAATAAGGATGCTCTCCCCTTGATTTGGCCATGGAGTTCAAGGTGGATGAACAATATGGATGTTCTCCCCTTGA
Organism: Bretschneidera sinensis; assembly: GCA_023935145.1. NCBI lineage: Eukaryota > Viridiplantae > Streptophyta > Magnoliopsida > Brassicales > Akaniaceae > Bretschneidera > Bretschneidera sinensis. Next base: position 20,211,607 of record CM043705.1, on the reverse strand, counting down.
TTTGCAACCAAAGAAAACTTAGAAATAAAATGGAAGAATGCTGGATTTGAATCCCTTGAATCCTCTCTTTTTTCTCTCTTCCTTGCTTTCTCTCTTCAATGCCCAGCTGCACAGTCCATAAAGATATATTTATAGAGCATGAGAAGGGTGTTTTGGTCTTGGAGAATGTCATTTGCTTGCCCTAATCCGGTCAAGAGGCGAGTGGGCCGTGCTGTGCGCCTGGGCCTGTTGTGCATCTGGGCCTGCTGTGCTGGCTTGAACTGTTTCTACTAAAACTGCCATAACTTTCTCTAGAAAAATTCTTTTTACGAACCGTAAAATTCCCCAGAAAATAGACTTCCGGATCTTTCTAAGCATATATGGCTCATCATCTGGTTCTTCCTACATCAATACAGTTTAATCTGCAAAGATGATTGATCTGTACGGGAAATTCTGGCAATTCAGTGAAACTTCTTCAGCTTGTATGCAGAAGTGCACACACTAGTGTGCCTACCCTTAACTTGCTCCAAAGTGATGCACACACTTGTGTACAGTCTTTTAACTTACTTTACTTTATTACTCCAGCCTTAGTTTAGAGTTTAACCATCTTTGAATCATGTTTGGACACGTCTAAACCTTGGACAAAAACGAGCACCGACACCCAAGATCTTTTGGTGCTTTAAACATGGATCGCTTTATTATCTCTTTTGTACTCAAAGCACCTGAAAATGCATCGAATTAAGTCAATGATTTATGAATATCACTTTAGAGTTATCAACATGTAAAAGTGCAATTACGACCGAGATCAACCCTAAAATGTTAACAATTAAGTATTGTTTAGATGCATTTTATGACTCTCATCAGATGTTTGGCAAGAACATTACTTTTCTTTTTATTCTTCATACATTCATATGGTTGGTTTGTATCAGACAATTTACTTTAGCTCAGTGATGTATGGACCTTTGTATATGCCTGCTTATTTCTTATTTATATAGCTTTTTAGCTCATGTACATGATTTCTTTAAGCTATATGATTGCCTAGTTTGAGCTCTTAGAGCTCTTCAATATGCTTTACAAGTTTCAAGCTTCTGTGCAAACTTCTAATTCTCCTCGGGAGGTCTTACTAACTCTGGTTTATGCTTGATTTTTGTACAAAAGTTTTTATGCTTTATCTTACTGTTTATGTGTTTAAATTGCTTATTTTTCATGTTTACCCTATCTTTTTTGCTGTTGTCAAAACGATGGAGAAAAAGAGAAATATCTATGTAAACTGATATAAAGCATAGTTTTAGGGGGAGTATTGTTCCAAACATATTAACATATTTAAAATAGTCTTGCATTGATTGGTAGGAACGATTATTATTGTCATTGAATGTTTGTGTGTTGGTTTTTATCATAAAAATAGAGGAAACTCTGTCTAATTTTTCAAAAAAATCAAACACTTGGTTTTTAAAACTGTTTTTTCTCTCTATGGTTTTGTCATCATAAAAAAAAGGGAAATTTTTTACTCACATTTGATTTTAATAATGAAAACACACTACTTAAGTTGCACTAATAGTTTTATCTAATTGTTTAAGCAGTAAAAACATTCAATATAGAAACAAGACGCAAGAAAACAACACGTTCAAATACCAAAAGATGACAGAAGTTCTAGAATAAGCTCTAAGGTAATTGAATCACATTGTAAATCTCTATTTTCAGTTACCTAGCTTGAACTATGGCTAATTTTGCAAAAGGCTTTAACAAAACAAAATACAAAAAATGGTTCTAAGTCAAAAACTGGATTTTTGGACAACTTAGTCGACTGAGTCTCTAAACCAATCGACTGGTAAAAGGGACAATAAGTTCCCAGTCAACTTGTAATAGGACCCGATCAACTGGTAACTTCACCTAGTCGACTAGTCCTTTGACCCAGTCATCTGGTACTCTCCCTAAGTCTAAAAGTGAACTTTTTTCACTTGACTTAATTGACTGGTATAAGGACCCAGTCGACTGGTAATTCGAAAATATGACCGTTTGAGACGCGGACTTGAGCATTTAATGCTCCAAACCTACCAAATCAGTGTCTAACAACCATATAAGTCTAAGGCTATAAAATGAGCATTTAAACAAGGAGATAGAACATTCAATTGATCTTATAGCTCATTAATACTCTCAAAAGCCTTGAAAAATTTATTGTGAGCCATTCTTTAAGCTTGTTCTTGAAAGAGAGATAATCTCCATTTTGTAAAGCATTCATTGCTATCTCTCTATCATTCTTTTACATTTAATACCATTCATTGTAAAGAGCAAGAGTTGGTATAACTCTTAGAGTGTTTAGGATTAAACACTTCATTGTAATTTCCTTGAGGAAGAAATTGTTTGTAAGACTTGTAATAAATTTTTTTATTATTATTTGTGTATTTATTATATTCACATGCACATAATTTTTATACAGTATTATTGTTTATAAGTATCATGTTTAAATGTAATATTGTTTCTACAAATTAATTTATTTTTAATCAAGTATTTTCCTTTAATTCCAAACAAGGGAATATAAAATATGGTCATTTTCAATTGTATAGCCAAACAACTGAAAATTATAGGAAATTGTTGATTTCCTATATCAAAGGTTTTATAGTGTAAAATCAATTACGACGTAAATCATTTTTTGAGGAAACAAACAGAGCCTACATTGCGTTTGATAGTATATAATTGAGATTTGGAGTTGGATTGAAGTGAAATTATGGTATTTTTCATTCATTTTTATGTTGAAAGAGAGTTATAATTTCACCTCAATTCCAATTCCAAGCCTCAATTCCATAAAACCAAACGTAATGCATTTTAAAAACTATAGATCTTTTAGAGGAAACAAATTATACACTTATTTAAGCATGTAATAATCGTGATACCACATCGATTTAGGGTAAAGCGATTTCAACTCATCCTCTTTGTGTGTTTTGAGTCAAAGATTATCCAATTCTTTCATCATGATGAGACGAAAAACCAATGGGAGGGTAATCATTCCCTTGTTTGGTTAAGAAATGAGGGAAGAGAAATTGTTAAGTTATTATTATCATATTACAAATATACCCTTATAAAATTTAAACCATTTAAAAAAAAAGTAAAACTAAAATTGTACAATACATATTAATAACCCTTAATCCCCTTCCCTCCCATACCCCCAATTTAGGGGGTTTAAAAATCCACTATTGAGAGGAAATTGGGGGGTATTGATCTCATCCCCTCCCTTCCATGTTAGAATTTCATAAAGAATTCTTACAAATCCACAAGGATCACCATAGAAGAATACAGAATACTTAAATATAATTTGACAGAAAATTAGGAACGAACCTTGTTTGGGATCCATCTGAATTGCACAATGGAATTATTTACCGAATCCTCTTAATTGGCACATGTACTTCCCCTTCCAAATTCCCTATAATGCTAATTATTTGATGAGAGAGCAACTATATTTTATATACTTATAAGAATCAGAAAACCATTGTAATTGGACTAGAAATGAGGGACCTAACCATGCTTTATATAATGATCCATTGACCCACTCATCACAGGCCCAATGGTCAACTATGGCCCATACTAGCTAGCCCATATTAGACAATTAGAGTATTAGACCGATTGAACCCCTATATGTCCCACTTTATAAACCAATCATTTTGCCCGTTTATTGTAAAGCCCAAAAGCCCAATTAAAGTAAGCTTATACCCATGGAATTTTTCTAATATTTTCCTATTTGGGTTTACATTAATTGGGCTTTTGGACCCCACTAACCAGGGAGCTTTGCCCCCCCAGTACCCTCCATCGGGGTACTACTCCGAACCCCGTATTCAAGAGGTGGACATTGTTCATACCTCAAAAAGCAGTTAACAACGTAATTAGCATAAAAAATTATGAAATTATAATAGAAGTGCATCTAGTTATGCATTTAATAAGGCTGATGTCATATAATTGAGTTATGATCTTAGAGACAAAGTTAGCTCCAAGTCTATAAGGGAAAAAATCATATTAAGCAATTACAGTGTGAGTAATATAAAGTATATCCCAATATGAGAGAGTTTCATAGATTTAGTTAAAATTGTAGTCTCTAAAGTGGCCTTTTTTCAGCTGGCTTGTGGAATATTGGTCTCGTACGGTAGTGAGATGTCTCTAGTTCTAGTACATAGGTCATGTTTGGTAACCCATTTAAGCCAACTTAAAGCAAGTTGGCTTAAGTTGGCCTAAATTGTTTCAAAGAAAATTGTCTTGAAACCATTTAAGCTAACTTGTTTTAAGTTGGTTGGCTTAAATGGGTTACCAAACATGATCATAGTCATACATCCAAATGTAGTGATTATGTATTGGGATTTAGATGGTCACATAATAAGCATATGGTTGGGAATTGACTAGCATTAGTGGTTTATACATCCAAAGGTGGTAGATTATCAAAGGTTTGAATAGGTTTTCACGGTTGCTACTATGTGGAGAGTTTAGACATTATGTGTCATGTATTCTGTCCAAAGGTGTTTACATGATGATACATAAAAACTCTCATAAGGTACACTTTTTTATAGTTTTGAAGTAGAAATTACTCCACAATGTGCTAATCTTATTATGTTGTTTAATCATAACAAGTCACATTTCCTATCAATAACAATATGGTTTCCATTGAGGTTCTGACTAGATCGAATTTCAAGAAGTGGAAGGAGGTTATGGAGTTTGCCATATAAATGGCAGATGTTCATACCTCACTAATAATGGACCAACTTGATAGTCTCACTCTTACAAGTACTAAGGATGAGAAAGTGGTTCATGTTGCATGGGTAAAGAGTAACATGATCTGCCTATTGTCAATGAGGAGGCCGATTCAGGATCACCTGAAATGTAACTTGCCAACTTAGTGTACAGCTAAGGATTTAATGGAGGTTATGGCACTCATGTACAAAGTTTCATCAAATGCTGAAATAGAGGCACTACTGTAGGAGTTATTCTCTATGAGGTGTAATGGTAATGGTGGGGTGAGAGACTATATAATCAGGATCGTGGATTACCAAACCAAACTAAAGGCTCTAAACGTGTATCTTCCAGACCCTTGCATAGTTTATCAGGCTTTAAACACTTTACCACCCTAATTTAGTATCATAAAAACCAATTATAACTCCCAAGATGAAGCTTGGAACATAAATGATTTGATTTCCCAAGTAGTGATTGAGGAAGAGAAACAGAAAGAAAAAAAAAACCCAAATTTCCCTTTATAACTCTAGTTCAAATACTAGTAAGGCCAAAAAACAAAAGCCAAAACTTCTAAGGCAGTTCATAATACCATGAAAGAACCCGGTCAATCTAGCAATGTAGGGGGGTCTTAAGAAAGTTATCTTTAAAAAAAAGGCAATGTTTTTTCTATGGTAGGATTGATCATTTAAAGAAGAATTGCATCAAATATAAGGCTTTGTCAGCCAAATGTGAGTGTAAAGGTAATAACTCATTGGCCTTTGTAGTTTGTGAATCCATTTTATATGAAGCCCCATTGATTTTGTGATTGCTAGATAGCGATGCAACTAACCATATTGTTTTTACCATACAAGGGTTCATAAACAAGAGGAAACCAAATAAGGAAGAGTCAAAGCTCACAGTTGAGAACAACAAAGAAGTAGATGTAGAGTTTGTGGGAGATTTTAGTTTGAATTTAGATTTAGATTAATGCTAAGAAACATATTTTATATTCCTTCTTTTAGGAACAATTTAATTTTTGTTTCAATTTTGGACAAGTTTGGTTATGCTTTTGAATTTAAAAATTCTATAGTTAAACTTATTTTTGATTCAAAAGTCATTGGTCATTACACTATGTCTTATGGTTTATATAGAATATGCTTATCTCCCACTGATATCTATGCCTCTTAATATAAGTCATAGGTGTTGTGGCATAAAAAGGCTTAGCCACATTTTTAGGGAGAGAGTAGAAAGACTAATAAGGAATGACATCCTATCTACTCTTTATTTCAGTGACCTGAAAATATATGTTGACTATTGTAGGAGTAAAATGACCAAAGTAAAGAATAAAGGTGCAATTTGTAGTTTAGACCTTTTGAAAATAATTCACACAAGCATTAGTGGACCCTATTCGGATACATTGTGTAGAAATAAATATTTTATCACATTCATTGATGATTTTTCCCGATATAGTTATCCGTTCTTGATTAAGGAAAAGTCTGAAGCTTATGATAAATTCAAGATCTATAGGATTGAAGTCGAGAAACAACTGAGGAAAGTTATCAAGATTGTAAGGTATGACCGGGGTGGTGAATACTAGGGTAGACATGCTGATACATGATAGCATAAAGGCCAGTTTGCCAAGTATTTAGAGGATTATGGGATAGTGAGTCAGTTTACTATGTCTGGAATTCCTGAACAACTTAGTGTGGCCGAAAGACGATATCGCACCCTAAAGAATATGATGAGGAGTATGGTTAATAGATCAAATCTACTAGAGTTTTTATGGAGTGAGGCCATTAGAACAACCATTTATATCCTTAATAGAGTCCTTAGTAAAGTCGTTCCTAAAACACCTTTTAAATTGTGGACCGAAAGAAAGCCTAGCCTAAACTATTTAAGAGTTTGGGGTTGTCCTGCAAAAGTAAGACTGTATAATCCTTCAGAGAATAAGTTGGATGCCAGATCCACTCGCTACTATTCTATTGGGTACCTAAATCATTCAAAGAGGTATCAACTTTATAATCCCAATGAAGGTACTAGAATTGTGGAGTCACATAAAACTAAATTCTTAGAGTTAGTTGTAGCCGAGAAGAGTAGTTATTCTTCAAACGTATAGAAAAGTGAGGAAATTTAGATGATTGTATTTTTTTCTATACCTGCACAGATGGATGTTGTGGTTCCTACACTTAAAGTAGCACTTGTAGAGGAACAAGATCTAGTTGTTGAACTAATTCCTATTGAAGTTCCTCAATAACAAGGTGCACTTGTGGAGGTTCCAATTAGAAGATCCACCAAGCAGATAAGATCAACCATTCCACCAGATTACATGGTATAAAGTGACCATCATATTGGTTATGTGGTAGATCCACTAACTTTCAAAGAAATTGTTCCTGGTCCTCAATCAGAGTTGTGGTGAGACGTGATGAGGGATGAAATATAGTCGATGGGTTATAACAATGTTTGAAAACTTGTTGAATTACCTTAAATTTGCAAGTTACAAATGGGTTTACAAGACTAAAAAATATTCTAAAGGAAAGTTTGATTGGTTTAAAGCCAAATTGGTTGTCAAAGGATTCACTCAGAGAGAAGAAGTAGACTATAATAAGACATTCTCACTAGTCTTTTCAAATAATTCAATCACATCCATCTGGTAGCTCATTTTAACTTGGAATTACACCAGATGGATGTCAAGATCGCCTTTATGAATGAAAGCCTTAATGAAGAGGTCTATATAAGGAAACCTGAGGGTTTTAAGGAACATGGTAATGATCATCTTACGTGTAAACTCAAAAGGTCTATATATGGTCTCAAGCAAGCTTCCAAGCAGTGGTATTTGAAATTTAATGATATGGTAACTTTATGTGGTTTTTTTAAGAACAAGGTAGATCAATGTATATATCACAAGGTCAGTGGAAGCAAATTTATTTTTATGATACTTTATGTGGATGATATCTTGCTGGCAAGCAGTGATATAGGACCATTGCATGAAAAAAAGCAACTGTTATCTAGAGAGTTTGACATGAAGGACCTTGGTGAGACATCTTTTGTCCTAAGCATAGAGAACTATGGGGATCATTTTTGCCATACGTTGGGACTCTCTAAGAAGGCTAATCAGATTCTGGATAAGTTCAGTATATGGGATGGCAAACCTGGGAACGTTCCAGTTCTTAAAGGTGATAAATTGAACTTATCATAGTGTCCTAAGAATGATGTTGAGAGAGAATCTATGAAGAAAGTATCTTATGCTAGTGCAGTTAGGAGCATCATTGTAATGACCCATCCCAAGTTTGCCACCTCCGAGACGATGTCGTTACGTTTTGAAATCCCAGCACGACACATATATGCAATAATATAAAAACGTACATCAACTGATGTGTGTGTGTATATATACACACACACACACATACATCAATCATCAACTCTTAACAGGGGAGTTATATTATTTACATTTCAACTGAAATAATATATACAACATATGATGCATGGATATTTACAACAAAAAAAATTCCAATAGTCTGAGGATGTGGACCATGTGGCTTACAGAAATGATTCAGTCTGAATCTCAGCTCATAATTCTATATGGCTTGCTCGCTACCTAAAATTATTTAACAATGAGGAGTGAGCTTCATAAGTTTAGTGATTTAAATTTACTAGAAGTACTCGATTATATACTTCCAGTCACATCTAATAATTCAATCGTTTCTAATTCACCAATATTGATCATCTATTTCTTCATGTGTAATAATTCAATCTTTTAAATCATTTTCCAATATTCATTCATCTATTATCTCATATAATTCAATAATAACATTCTATTATCACTACTCATATCATAATTTAAACTATTTATCAATCTCTTCTTAAATTAATCATCAAACATATCAATTTTGCTTCCCATATATTTAATCATCTTGAGACCATCAATCCAACATAATCATTTACCTCGTTATGAGGTTCATGGCATATAATCAATCAATCAAATTATTTTTATCATATCATACTTTCATATTTCTTTCTCATCATATTTGTCTCTTTGTGAGACTCATTTATCTATCAATAATTTCACAATCAAAACTGATATTTAAAACAAATACAATACATGAATTTAAACTATTTTTCTTTCTTTCTCATCAGATCATTTCATATTATCATCTGGGAACGTCTTCCTACATATCAACGTGTTTTAGCTAGACCAGCTTCCTTCCTGGTTTTTTCTCTTTTTTTAAGCTAAACCAGCTACTTTTTTGGTCTTTTTTTTTAGCTAGACCAGCTTCCTTCTTGGTCATTTCAGCTAGACCAGCTGTCTTCTTGGTTTTTTTTCTTTTCTTTAGCTAGACTAGCTGCTTTTCTGATCTTTTTTTTTAGCTAGACCAGATGCTTTCTTAGTCTGGTTTTTTCAGTTAGACTAGCTGCCTTCCTGGTCTTTTCTTTTATATATATGAGCAATAATATGCAAGCAAGCATACATCAAAACATTCAATTCAACTATCTAACTCTTTCTTAAAATTATTATTTTTATCATATTTATTAAATTGTCTCATGATATATCATATCAACTTTTCAATCATATTTTTCAAAAATTTCATAAAACTTCTCAAAATATTTTTCATTCATCCATCTTATTTAAAATATAAATTCTTATATAATTAATATTCGACATACTTTCAAATTTCTAATCAATAAATCAATCAATTTTTCATATATAACAGAAAATACATCATCAAATCATTATAATTCACCCATTTATTCAAATATCATAAATTCATATTTTTATTAGTTTCGATTACTAAAAGTAAATCTAACTTACCACGTAGCACTTAAAGCTACCCGTGGATCACCTCCTTGCATTTCCTGCTCTTTTCAGCAATTTCTTGAGATTGCTGATCACCAACAACTAATCATAAACTTTCATAAATCTTACAATTTCATAACTTAATTCAAACAATATAATTATTTAATTATGAGTCTTGTTGAAAATTTACCTCAAATATGATGACATCTTGCTATTGTAATTTGGATGACTGTACTATCTCCAATATTGGAGAATTTTTCTTTATAACTTTTTGCTAAAAAATTTGAATTGAAGAAAGAAAGAAACCAAATAAGATTTGATAAAAATACAAAACTAAATTTATATATTAACCGTCTGCCACCAATTCTTCCTATTCTTCATTATTGTCCAACATGCATGACGCATGTTGTGTGGACAACACCTGGATGTCCAGGTATTGTCCCTCCACTTTTTTTTCCCCTTATAATCCATAAACGACCACCTGGACGCCAAGCATCCAGGTGTCCTTTTTTTTTGGTTTTTTTTCTCTCATTGTGACACCAAACGTCCCAGTGTCTTTTTTTTCAAAAGAATTATTTTATTCAATAATAAATCTTTCATGTAGATATTATTTTAATTCCATGTAATATCTATCAAATTATTTCTTTACCTTTACTTTAAGAACACGGATATTACAACTCTACTCACCTTTTAAAAATTTTGTCTCCGAAATTTTCTTACCTAACTCATGAAAAAGCTAGGGGTTCTCTTTCCTCATTTTTGCCTCATGCTCCCAAGTAATTTCTTCAACATCTTTGTTCTTTCACAATACTTGAATCAAAGGAATAACTTTATCACACAAGACTTGTTCCTTTCTGTCTAGAATTCTGACGAGTACTTGTATAAAGGTCAAATCTTCTTGAAGTTCTACAGCCTGATTCAGAGTACTATGGGATTCATCATATAAACACTTTCTCAAAAGTGACATATGAAACACATTGTGTAATCGTTTTAATTCTGGAGGCAAATCCAATTTGTATGCTACTGGTCCAACTCTTTCAATTACCTCATATGGCCATACAAATCTCGAACTCAACTTTCTTTTCTTTTTAAATCTCAATACACCCTTCCATGGAGATATCTTCAAAAACACCCAGTCACCAACCCCAAACTCAAAAGGCTGTCTTATATTATCAGCATACCATTTCTGTATGTTATATGTTGCTTTAAGGTTCTCTCTAATTAATTTGATTCTTTCTATAGTCAAATCTATCATTTCTAGATCAAATATCTTTCTCTCTCCAACTTCTTCCCAACATACTGGATTTTTTCACATCTTACCATATAAAGCCTTAAATGGTGTCATCCCAATACTAGCTTGATATTGATTATTGTATGCAAATTCAATAAAAAGTAAATAAGCATCCCAACTCACTAAAAACTTAGTACATTTGCCTTCAGCACATCTTCTAGTATTCTAATGATCATCTATGTCTGCCCATCAACTTAATGATGAAAAGTTGTACTAAATTGCAATTGTATACCCATAGCCTTCAGAAAACTCCTCCAAAATCTAGAATCTCAGTCTGATACAATACTCAAAGGTACCCTATGCAATTTCACAATCTCAGCTACATACAACTCTACCAACTTTTCAAAACTCTAAGTAGTTTTAATAGGAAGGAAGTGGGAAGACTTAGAAAGTCTATCCATTATAATCCATACAACATCATAACCTCTCTAGGTATAGGGAAAACTAGAAACGAAATCCATACTAACATTCTCTCATGGCCACTCAAGTATTGGAAGAGACTATAATAAACCTGCCGAACATCTATTCTCATACTTCAACTACTGACAAATCAAGCATTTAGAAATGTACTCAGTTACATCCTTATTCATCTCTGACCACCAATAATTTTGTCTCAACCCCCTATACATCTTATTATTACACAGGTGCATAGAATACACAAAATCATAAGCCTTTCTTAGTATATCTTTTCTTATCTCAACATCATTAGGAACACAAATTCTATGTCCCAATACTACCATACCATCATCCCTAATTCTGAACTCAGTCTGTTTTCCACTCAATACTTCCTGTTTGATCAATAATATAATACTGTACCACCATATTTTCCATTAATACTCCTCTATCACTGATACTCAACTGTATTCTCGTTTCTCTCAGTTCTATCATCAAGCTAATATCATGACTCCCAATAGTAGCTAATCTCCCTGTAGACTTTCTACTCAATGCATCAGCTACTATATTAGTCTTCCCTGGATTGTAATGAATTGTACAGTCATAGTCACTAATCAACTCCATCCACCTCATTTGCCTCAAATTCAACTATTTCTGAGTAGGTAAATGCGTTAAACTTTTATGATTAGTAAAAATTTCATAGGTGGCTCCATACAGATAATGTCTCCAAATCTTCAAAACAAAAACTATGGCAACCAATTCTAAATCATGGGTCGGGTAATTTCTCTCATGGTTATTCAATTGCCTAGAAGCATAAGCTACAACTTTCCTATGTTGCATCAACACACATCCCAACCCCTGATGTGATGCATCACTACATACCACAAATCCTTCATCACCATAAGGAAACACTAATACCAGAGCAGTAGTCAATTTCTCTTTCAACAGCTGGAAACTCTCTCACATTCTTCTGACCATATAAACTTCACTTCCTTCTTGATCAATCTGGTCAATGGTCCAGCAATAATAGAAAAATTATGGATACACCTACTATAATAACTAGTCAATCTCAAAAAGCTTCTAATTTCAATCACGCTAGCGAGTCTTTCTCAATTCAACACTGCCTCTACTTTCTGTGGGTTAACTGTTATACCATCTTCTGACACAACATGCCCCAAAAAAGATATTTCACTCAACCAAAGCTCACATTTAGAACTTTCCATACAATTCCTCTCTCCTCAGAATTTCCAACACTATCTCTAAATGTTGCCCATGCTCCTCTTCATTCTTGGAATATACCAGAATATCATCAATAAATACAATCACAAATCTATCCAAGAATGGTTTAAACACCCGATTCATTAGATCCATAAATGCTATAGGAGCATTAGTTAACTTAAATGGCATCACAAGGAACTCATGATGGCCATAACATATCCTAAAAGCAGTCTTAGGCACGTCTCATTCCTTTATCCTCAACTGATGATAACCTGATCTCAGGTCTATCTTAGAAAACACCCTAGCTCCCTGTAACTGCTCGAATAAACATCTATCTAGGCCAAAAGATATTTATTCTTGATTGTGATCTTATTCAACTGTCTATAATCAATACACAACCTCATCGTTCCATCTTTCTTCTTCACAAACAACACAAGGGCTCCCTAAGGCGACATACTAGGTCAAATAAATTGTTTATCTAGCAACTCCTGAAGCTGAACTTTCAATTCTCTCAACTCAGTTGGTGTCATTCTATAAGGTGCTATTGATATAGGTGCTGCTCTTGGAATCACATCAATAGAAAACTCAATCTCCCTGTTGGGAGGTAACCCTGACAACTCCTTAGGGAACACATCAGAAAAATCTTTCACTACTAAGATTTCTTCTAATTTTATAATGTCATTTCTAGAGTCCACCACATACACCAAATACACCTCACAACCTTTCTTCAACCATGTACTAGCAGTCGGGGAAGAAATAAAACAGTTGGCAAGTATCTTACATTCTCCCTGAAAGTTAAACTCCTCTTGTCCTAGTATCCTGAACATCACATTCTTTCTAAAACAATCTACCCAAGCATGACATGCAGATAACCAATTCATACCCAGAGTTAAATCAAAATCCATCATATCTAAAGGCAACAAATTAACTTCAAATTCTCTAGCAGCCATATTAATAACACAACCCTGATAAATTGTCCTAATAATAAACGTATCCCCAGTTGGAACCTTAACAACAATAACATGCATCAAAGGACTAACACAAGAATTAATTAATTCCATATACACACTGGATGCAAACGAATGGGTTGCACCAAGATCAATCAATAATCTAGCAGGTCTATCAAGAATAGATACCATACCCATAACAATATCAAGAGTGCCATATGCATCCTATTGGGGTCAACGCATAGACTATGTTGTCTCTGGGCTATAACTGACCATTGTGTCCTCTCTCAGCTATTGATCCTCTACCTCTACCTCGCATACTCCCTGATCCACCACCTCTCTCCACCTGTTTTCTCTAACACCTATCTCAACAGATCTCCCCACTGAAAAATCTACACTAATATATCCTCCCTCATCACATACAAAGCACATTAGAGCATGAAAATTTCAAGAAAAATGCCATGTCTGATTATATCTTAAGCAAACTTTTTCCTCTCGATTATACATCAGATTACCACTTCCCCTTGGTGGCATACTTACTCATCTACCATAATTTTCAGTTTCCATAGCCTGTATCCCAAATCTAGGGGTTCCACCGATATTACTCTGAGCTATAGAAGAACCAAATCCTGCTTGCCTCTGACTCTATATTGCAGTTCCCTATGACAAGAAACGGCCCCTCTTGGGTGGTCTTCCACCCTGCACACTCATATTGTTACCACCTCTGAGTCCCTCCAATCTAAATCTCTTCACCCAATCCCTCCTATCTCTAAACTCCATCAAATCTTTCTTAATCTGTAATGCCTTATCCACCATTATAGCATAATTCCCAATACCTATATAAGAGAGTTTAGTTAGAATTTCATAGTGTAACCCGTCCAAAAATCTCTTACATTTTCTCTCCTCTGTATTTACTAACTCAGGTAAAAACTTTGACAGAGTTATAAATCTACAATCATACTTAGCCACAAATAAAGTATTATGTCTTAAATGAATAAAATCTCTCTCATGCTGTGCTCGAAACGTATCTGAAAAATACTTCTCAAAGAACGCATCCTTAAACTTATGCCAAGTTAAGGGATGATCTACATATGTACTTAATCTAGACAGAATATATTTCCACCATTGAGAAGCCTCACCTTCCAGCTTAAATGAATCAAAAGCAACCTTCTGCCTATCTGTCACTGGTAAGACTTCAAAATATTTCTCGACATGTTTAATCCACTGCTCAGCTTCAATAGGATTTAAAGATCCTCTAAAAGCCTAGGTTTAAACTTAAAAAATCTCACAAAACAATCCCCTTGCATCTCATATGCAAACACACCCTCTCCCTCATAAGCCTCTTGTCTCACCACATCAGCTTCTGTTCTACCCCTTTCTTCTAATCTCCTTTGTAAATTATCAACCATTTCTTCTGCTGCATTCATTCTCTCTATAGCACGATCAAGAATTTCTCTCAACTCATCCCATCTAATATTAGATTCTCTACCACCTCTACTAGTACCAGCTGTACTAGCAACCTATTCCCTTGCATGAACCACAGACTTGGCATCCCCCTTCGCTTCAACTCTTCTAAATATTAGGGGTCTACCATGACCTCTCTGATTCAGAACTCTACCTCTAGCTCTAGTACGTCCACATGTCATCCTTAGACTCTACATTTAAATGTAGTTTATTTAAATCCTCATATTCTTTAAATTTTTTATGCAGTCTACAAAATCATAAAACCTAATGCTCTGATACAAAAATTGTAATGACCCATCCCGAGTTAGCCACCCCCGAGACTGTGTCGTCATGTTTTGAAATCCTTGCACGACACATATATGCAACAGTATAAAAACATACATCAACTGAGTGTATATATTGTAATGACCCATCCCGGGTTAGCCACCCCTGAGATGGTGTTGTCATATTTTGAACATTCCAGCATGACACATACATGCAACAATAAAAATAATACCAACTGTAATTATTACATCAATCCTCAACCCTCAACAGGGGAGATACATCATTCAGATCTTGACTTAAACATTATATACAGCGTAATATGCATGAATATTTACAAATATATTTTTTTGTTTTCTCATTAGTCTGAGGATGTGGACCACGTGGCTTATAGATAATGACTTCGTCTGAATCTCAACTTACCAAACTATATATCCTGCATGCTACCTGAAATCATTGTACAATGAAGAGTGAGCTTCACAAACTTAGTGAATTAAACTTACTGGAAGTATTCAATTTGTATAATTAGTCTTCCAATATTCATTCATCTATATCTCATATATTTTGATAATAACATTCTATTACCACTACTCATATCAAATCCCCATCCTTTATAAATCTCTTCTTCTCATATAATTAATCATCATCTTGAGACTATCAATTCTATCTCATAATTACCTTATTATGAGGTTCACAGCATATAATTAATCACCAAGATAATTCTCATCATTTCGTATTTCCCTGTTTCTTCTCAGTATAATTGTCTCTATGTGAGAGTCATTCATCTATCAATTTATTTACAATCATGAATAGCATTTTAGCATTCAATAATAAAATCAATATTTAAAATAGATGCAATGCATGAATTATTAATTGGGAACGCCTTCCCACATGTCAACATGTTTTAGCTTAGACAAGCTGCCTTCTCGGTTCTTTTATTTTATTTAAATCGGTTGCCTTCCCGATTCTTTTATTTCCAGCATAAACCGTCTATCACGGTTTTCATTTATTTCCAGCATATACTGGCTATCACGGTTTTCTTTTAAACTGACTACCCTCCCGATTCTTTTATTTTCATTTAGACTAGCTGCCTTTTCGGTTCTTTTATTTCATGCATATGCATATGAATAATGATATAAAATATGCATATGAACAATAATATAGAAACAAGCATGTATTCAAACATTCAAATTAGCTATCCCGATTATTCTCAAATTATTATTTGAAAATTTCCACTAAATTCCTCTCCTCATAAATTATATCAAATCATCAACCATAGCTCTTCAAGAATTTCACTTATCACATTTATTATTAAATCGACTCATTATTCCAATAATATTATTTCTCATAAAATAATTCTCTACACATCTATTATTCCTATCATACCTATCAACCAACTTTCATCTATCACCAAATCATAAGTTAATGATTTATTCAAATACTATCACTATATATTTCATATTTATCTTGATTACTTAAAGTAAATCTAACTCACCACGTAGCACTTAGAGCTACTCGTGGATCACGTCCTTGCCTTTCCTACTCTTTTCAGAAATTTCGCCCGATTGTTGTTCGTTAATACCTGACATAATATTTATATTAAAATTTCTAGTTTATTCTTCAATTCCTCCATAATTCATACCCTTTAAAATTTCCACATTAAATTCTGGTTAATTTCATGTATGCTAAATTTCAAAAATAAAATTCACATTATTACCTTTGGTTTTTCTTAGAGCTTTCCTCGTCTCTCTTTAAATTCCTCCCGTAAAACTCTTCAAAATTTTACCCTTCCAACCTTTTTTTCAGTCCCCAAGTGCTTACAGAAATAGAGTAATTTGGATTGAAGAAAGAATGAAACTAAACAGGATTTGGTTAGAATAATTAAAATAAAATAAAAAGTGTATATATATATATATATATATAAACATTCTGTCCACCATCTTTCTCAAATGGCTTAGTGTCTATTTGTTGTCATTCATGCAAATTTTCATGTACTGTGTGACAAAACCTGGACATCCAGGTGTTGTCCCCCCCCCCCCCCATTTTTTACTTTTTCTTTGATTTTCTTCTTCTCCATGCTGGACCCTTCCGTTTTTTTTTCTTTTTGCTTACATGTCGTCTATGCATATTCTTTTTTTCAAAAGAAGTGTTTTATAAAAATCTAAATCTTTCGCATATATCTATTATTTTAACTTCATGTCATATTTATTAAATTACTTCTTTACCCTTTCTTTACGAATACAAGTATTACAATTCTACCCACCTTACAAAAATTTCATCCCCGAAATTTCCTTACCTAACTCATGAAACAATTGTGGATAATATTTCTTCATAGTTACCTCACACTCTCATGTAATCTCTTTAACATATTTGTTCTGCCACAAAATTTGAACTCAAGAAATTACTTTATTACATAAGACTTGTTCTCTTCTGTCTAAAATTCTCACTGGTACTTGTATAAAAGTTAAATCTCTCGGAATTTCTATAGCTTTGCTCGAAATATTATGAGATTCATCATGTAAGAACTTTCGTAAAAGTGAAACATTGAATACATTATTTCACTGCTTTAACTCTGGAGGCAAATCCAGGCTATTCACAACTAGCCCAGCTTTCTCAATGACCTCATAGAGTCCCACATACCTCGGACTCAACTTTCCTTTCCTGTTTAAATCTCAATACATCTTTTCATGGAGATATTTTTAAATACATCAAATCACCTATTTGAAACTCGAGAAGTCTTCTTCTATTATCAGCATAGCCATTCGGTCTACTCTGTGCTACTTTACGGTTCTCTCTAACCAGTTTGATCCTCTCAGTTGTTAACTCAATAATTTATGGACCAAAAATATTTCTCTCTCCCATTTCTTCCCAACATATAGGAGTTCTACACCACCTACCATACAATGTCTCAATCGGTGCCATACCATTATTAAATTGTGGTTGATTATTATAAGCAGATTCTATCAGTGGTAAGTAAGCATCCCAACTTATTAAGAAACTCACCACATTTGCCCTTAACATATCTTCTAGTACTCTAATAATC
The DNA here is from genome assembly GCA_023935145.1 of Bretschneidera sinensis. NCBI lineage: Eukaryota > Viridiplantae > Streptophyta > Magnoliopsida > Brassicales > Akaniaceae > Bretschneidera > Bretschneidera sinensis. The sequence goes on along the minus strand of CM043705.1, from coordinate 20,193,530 downwards.
CTTTTTGTCTACTCAACCATTTGAGGATGAAAAGTTGTAATAAACTGCAACTATGTACACATGGCTTTCTGAAAGCCTCTCCAAAACCAAGATGTAAATCTCACATCTCTAAACGACACTATACTCAATAATACTCCATACCACCTCACAATCTCAGCTACATACAATTCACCCAACTTTTTAGGATTCAAATTAGTTTTAATTGGAAGAAATTGGAATGACTTAAAAAATCTATCTACTATCACTTACATTGTATCGTGACCTCTCTGATTATGGGAAAATCCATAAACAAAATCCATACTCACATTTTTCTATGGTCATTCAAGCACAGGAAGAGGCTATAGTAAACCTCTCGGATGTTTATTCTCTAACTTCACTTACGGATAAACCGAACATCTAGAAATATATTCAGCTACATCCCTCATCAACCATGACCACCAGTAATTCTGTCTCAATCCTCTATACATCTTATTATTACTCGAGTCCATCGAATATACATGATCATGTAACTCTCTCAATATCTTCTTTCTTAAATTCGCATCATTGGGAACACAAATCCTATGTTCCAATACCAATATACCCTCATTTCAAATTTTAAGCTCATATTGCTTTCTAGTAAGCACTCAATGCTTAATATTTTCTATCTCTTCATCTCTAACAAACATTTTACTATGGACGATTGTACAACCATATTTGTTAACAATGATCCTCTATCACTGATATTCAACTTCATTCTTATCTCTCTTAAATCTATCATCAATTTCACATCGTGACTCTCAATAGCAGTTAATCTTCTTATAGATTTTCTACACAATGCATTTGTTACCACATTCGTCTCTCCTCGATGATAGTGAATTTATACAATCATAGTCACTAATCAACTCCATCCACCGCCTCTATCCCAAATTCAACCCTTTCTAAGTAGTTAAGTATGTAAAACTCTTGTTATCGGTAAATATCTCACAAGTGGCTTCATACAGATGATGTCTCTAAATTTTCAAGCAAGCACTATGACAGCTAACTCTAAGTCATAGGTAGGGTAATTTCTCTCATGATTCCTCAATTTTCTAGAAGCATATAACATTACCTTCCCATGTTGCATTAACACACATCCCAACTCTTGATGAAATGCATCATTATTCACCACAAATCCTTTATCACTAGAAGGAAGCACCAATACTGGAGTTGTAGTCAATTTCTCCTTTAGTAATTGAAAAGTTTTCTCACACTCCCCAGACCATACAAATCTCACATCTTTCCTGGTCAATCTAGTCAACCGTATTGCAATAATAGAAATTTTTTGAATGAATATTCTATAATAACCAGCTAACCCCAAGAAGATTCAAATCTCAGTCACATTAGCTGGTCTCTCCCAACTCAACATTGTCTCTATCTTTGGTGGATCAATTGTTACACCATTTCTAAACACTATATGTCTCAAGAAAGTAACTTTATTAAGCCAAAATTCACATTAAAAAAATTTCGCATATAATCTTTCTTTCCTCAGAATCTCCAACACTATTTCTAAATTCTTCACATGTTGTTTTTCCTTCTTAGAATATACCAGAATGTCAAATACGACCATAAACTTGTTAAGAAATAGTTTAAACACTTTATTCATCAAATCCACGAATAAGTCAACCCAAATGGTATCACAAGAAACTTATGACCATAACATATTCTAAGAACAGTCTTAGGCACATCTCCCTCCTCTATCCTTAATTGGTGATAACCTGATCTCAGGTCTATCTTAGAAAATACACTTACTTACTACAACTTCTCAAATAAATCATCTATCCTGGGTAAAAGATATTTGTTCTTAATGGTTATCTTAATCAACTATCTATAGTCTATACACAATCTCAACATTCCATCTTTCTTCTTCACAAATAACATAGGGCTCTCCAAGGCGACACACTAAATCGAATAAATTGTTTATCTAACAACTCTTGAACTTTCAACTCTCTTAACTCAATGGGTGTCACTTTGTAGGGTACTATAGATATATGTGATGAACCTAGTATCACATTAACAGAGAATTTAATCTCCCTACTGTGAGACAAACTAGACAACTCATCAAGAAATACATTAGAAAAACCTTTCACTACTAAGATTTCTTCCAACTCTTTACTATCATTTCTAAAATCCACCACATGTACCAAATACCTCTCACATCTTTTCTTTGGCCATTTACTAGCAGTCAGAGCAAAATAAGATAGTTCAAGAGTATCTTACGTTCTTCCGAAAAATTAAACTCCTCTTGTCCTGGTATCTTGAACACCACATTTTTCTTACAACAATCAACCCAAACGTGATACATCAACAATCAATTCATTCCCAAAATCAAACGAAAATCTATCATATTCAAAGGTAATAAATCAACTTCAAATTCTCTATCATTGATACGAATCATACAACCCTTATAAACATTTATAATTATTACTCTATCTCTAGTGGGAACTTCAACAATAATATTATGCATCAATAAACTAATACATGCATCAGTAGACTTTCATAAATACATTGGATGCAAAAGAATGAGTTGCACCAAGATCAACCAACATTGATATGTCCGCCTTTTCTACATATAACACACCTCAATTTAGGACAATTCTGGGATAAATATCTCATCTGATTACATCTATAACACGTTCTAGTCTTTCTATCACATTAACACATCTTTTAGGTAGTACATTCCCACCTCTACCATAACTTCCAGTTCTCACAGACTATCTCCTAAATCTAGGGGTCCCACCAACATTTCTTTGAATTATAGAGGCTATGGATCTAGCTTACCTATAACTCTGCATTATAGGTTTTTCTTTCACACGAATGACTCCTCTAGGATGGTCTCCCACCTTGTACACTCATACTACTACTACCTCCAGAACTTTCATGTCAAAGTCTCTTCAATCACTCTCTCTCTCCCCCTTAAACTCCATCACATATTTCACAATCTGAAGTGCTATATCCACCAACCTAACATAATTCATATGTTTCATGTAAGATAGTTTCGTTTTAATCTCAAAATGTATTCCATCTATGAACCTCTTATACTTCTTCTCCTTTATGTTTACCATTTTCGATACAAACCTTGACAAGGCCACAAGTTAGATATCATACTGAGCCAGAGTCAACATATTTTACCTCAAATAAATGAAATCTCTTTTTTTTTTTTTTTTTTTGCTCTGCTAGTATATGAGCAATTTTTATAAAAGAAAAATCCTCCTTAAACCTACTCCATGTTAAGGGTCTATCAACATACATACCTACTCTGGGAAGAGTTTCCTCCCACTATTTTAAAGCTTCTTCTTCTAACTTAAACGAAGCAAAGGCGACCCTTTGCTTGTCAGTCACTGGTAAAATACCAAATAATCTTTCTACATGTTTCACCTATAGCTCAGGCTCAAAATGATTCATGGACCCTTTAAGTAAAACCCAAAATCAACTTAATATATCTAACAATCTCCCTGCATCTCGTGCATAAACTCAACTTTCCTTTTTTGAACGTTTACTTTTACTGGATTTACAACAACCTCAGGCTCTGCTCTAGCCTCTTCGTCAAGTCTATGCTATTGACTATCAACTCTATTATTTGTTACATTCATTTTATTAAAAGTGTGAGCAAGAGCTTCTCTTAGCTCATCTCTTTCGACTCCAGATTCTCTCACACCCCTATTAGTATCAATTATATTGTCAACACGTTCCCTTCTAGGAACCATAAACTCAGACTCAACCTCCATCTCAACTTGGACTTCTCTAATTATTAAGGCCTACCACGCCCTCTTAAGTCAACAATTCTAACTCTAGCTCTAGCACGTCTATGTGTCATACTCAGACTATTCATTAAAATATAATTTATTTTAATCTTCCACTTTCTTTCTTTTTATGCAGTCTACAGAATCATAAAACCTAATGCTCTAATACCAAAATTGTAACGAGACCTCCGAGACGGTGTTGTCACATTTTTAAAATCTCAGCACAACACATATATGCAACAATAAAAATAATACCAACTGTAATTATTACATCAATCCTCAACCCTCAACAGTGGAGATACATCATTCAAATCTTGACTTAAACATTATATACAACGTAATATGCATGAATATTTACAAATATATTTTTTTTGTTTTCTCATTAGTCTGAGGATGTGGACCACGTGGATTACAGATAATGACTTCGTCTGAATCTCAACTCACCAAACTATTTGTCCTGCCTGCTACTTGAAATCATTGTACAATAAGGAGTGAGCTTTATAAGCTCAGTGAATTAAACTTACTAAAAGTATTCAATTTGTATAATTAGTCTTTCAATATTCATTCATCTATATCTCATATATTTTGATAACAACATTCTATTATTACTACTTATATCAAATTCTCATCCTTTATAAATCTCTTCTTCTCATATAATTAATCATCATTTTGATAATATCAATTCTATCTCATAATTACCTCATTATGAGGTTCACAACATATAAGAAGTCACCCAGATAATTTTCATCATTTCATATTTCCCTATTTCTTCTCAACATTATTGTCTCTCTATGAAACTCATTCATCTATCAATAAATTTACAATCATGAATAGCATTTTAGCATCTCAATAAGAAAATCAATATTTAAAACAAATGCAATGCATGAATTATTAATTGGGAATTTCTTCCCACATGTCGACATGTTTTAGCTTAGACCGACTGCTCTTCCGGTTCTTTTATTTTATTTAGATCGGCTGCCTTCTCGATTCTTTTATTTCTAGCATATACTGGCTATCACAGTTTTCATTTATTTCCAGCATATACCGGTTGTCATGGTTTTTATTTAGACCAGTTGTCCTCTCGGTTCTTTTATTTTCATTTAGACCGGCTGCCTTCCCGATTCTTTTATTTCATGCATATGCATATGAATAATGATATGAAATATGCATATGAACAATAATATAGAAACAAGCGTGTATTCAAACATTCAAATTAGCCATCCTGATTATTCTCAAATTATTATTTGAAAAATTTCGCTAAATTCCTCTCCTCATAAATCATATCAAATCATCAACCATAACTCGTCAAGAATTTCACTTTAACCTTTATTGTTAAATCAACTCATTATTCCAATAATATTATTTCTCATAAAATAATTCTCTACACATCCATTATTCTTATCATACCTATCATCCAACTTTCATCTATCACCAAATCATAAGTTAATGATTTATTCAAATAGTATCACTATATATTTCATATTTATCTTGATTACTTAAAGTAAATCAAACTTATTGCGTAGCACTTAGAGCTACATATGGATCAACTCCTTATCTTTCCAGCTACCTGGTTGTTGTTCGTCAACACCTGACATAATATTTATATTAAAATTTCTAGTTTATTCTTCAATTCCTCCAGAATTCATACCCTTTAAAATTTCCTCATTAAATTCTGGGTAATTTCATATATGCTAAATTTCAAAAATAAAATTCAAATTATTACTTTTGGTTTTTCTTAGAGCTTTTCTCGACTCTCTTTAAATTCCCCCCCCCCCCCCATAAACCTCTTCAAAATTTATCCCTTTCAACCTTTCTTTCAGTCCCCAAGTGCTTACAGAAATAGAGTAATTTGGAGTGAAAAAAGAATGAAACCAAACAGGATTTGGTAAGAATAATTAAAATAAAATAAAAAGTGTATATATATATATATATATATATATATAAAACATTCTGTCCACCATTTTTCTCAAATGGCTTAGTGTCCATTTGTTGTCATTCATGCAAATTTGCATGTACGGTGTGACAACACCTGGACATCCAAGTGTTGTCCTTTTTTTTTTACATTTTATTTTTCTTTATTTTCTTTTCTTTTCTTCTTCTTCACACTAGACCCTTATGTTTTTTTTTTAGCTTACATGCCATCCACGCGTCTTTCTTTCTTTTTTTTTCTTTTCAAAAGAAGTGTTTTATAAAAATTTAAATCTTTCTCTTATATATTATTTTAACTTCATGTCGTATTTATTAAATTACTTCTTTATCATTTCTTTACAAATACGGGTATTACATATATATATATATATATTAAATTACTTCTTTATCATTTCTTTACAAATACGGGTATTATATATATATATATATATATATATATCAATCCTCAACCCTCAACAGGGGAGTTACATTATTAAAATTTCAAATGAAATAATATATACAACATATTATGCGTGGATATTTACAAACAAAAAATTTTCATTAGTCTGAGGATGTGAACCACGTGGCTTACAGAAAATGATTCAGTTTGAATATCAACTCACAATTTTAACAATGAGGAGCGAGCTTCACAAGCTCAGTGAATTAAATTTAGTTGAAGTACTCGATTATATACTTCTAGTCACATCTTATAATTCAATCGTTTTTAATTCACCAATATTAATCATCTATTTCTTCACATATAATAATTCAATATTTTAAATCATCTTCCAATATTCATTCATTTATTATCTCATATAATTCAATAATAACATTCTATTATCACTACTCATATCATAATTCCAACCATGTATCAATCTCTTCTTAAATTAATCATCAAACATATCAATTTTTCTTCTCATATATTTAATCATCTTGAGACCATCAATTCAACATCATTATTTACCTCGTTATGAGGTTCACAGCATCTAATCAATCAATCAAATAATTTTATCATATCATGTTTTCATATTTCTTTCTTATCATATCTATCTCTCTGTGAGACTCGTTTATCTATCAATAATTTCACAATCAATAATGATAATTTTGTATCTCAATAAATAATAATCAATATTTAAAACAAATGCAATGCATGAATTTAAATTATCTTTCTTTATTTCTCATAAGATCATTTCATATTATCATCTGGGAACGTTTTTCCACATATCGACATGTTTCAGCTAGACCAGCTACCTTCCCAGTCTTTTCAGCTAGACCAACTACCTTCCTGATCTTTTCAGCTAGACCAACTGCCTTCCTAATCTTTTTTTTTTTCTGCATATGAGAAATACTATGCAAGCAAGCATACATCAAAACATTCAATTCAACTATCTAACTCTTTCTCAAAATTATTATTTTTATCATATTTATTAAATTATCTCCTCATATATCATATCAACTTTTCAATCATATTTTTCAGAAATTTCATAAAACTTCTCAAAATATTTTTCATTCATCAATCCTATTTAATATACAAAGTCTTATATAATTAATATTCAACATACTTTCAAATTCCTAATCAATAAATTAATCAAATTTTCATATATAACAGAAAATACATCATCAAATCATTATAATTCACCCATTTATTCAAATATCATAAATTCATATTTTTATTGGTTTTGATTACTAAAAGTAAATCTAACTCACCATGTAACACTTAAAACTACCTATGGATCACCTACTTACTTTTCTGCTCTTTTTAGCAATTTCTTGAGATTGCAGATCACCAACACCTAATCATAAACTTTCATAAATCTTACTATTTCATAACTTAATTCAAACAATATAATTATTTAATCATGAGTCTTATTGAAAATTTACCTTAAATAGGATGACATCTTGCTATTGTAATTTGGATGACTGTACTATCTCTAATATTGAAGAATTTTTTTTATAACTTTTTGCTAAGAAATTTCAATTGAAGAAAGAAAGAAACTAAACAAGAGTTGATAAAAATACAAAACAAAACAAAACTAAATTTTTATATTAACCGTCTGCCACCAATTCTTCCTATTCTTCATTGTTGTCCAACATGCATGATTGATGTTGTGTGGACAACACCTCGACGTCCAGGTGTTGTCCCTCCATTTTTTTTCTTCTTATAATCCATAAACGACCATCTGGACACCAAGTGTCCAGGTGTCCTTTTTTTGTTTTTTTTTTCTCCTTGTGACACCAAATGTCTATATGTCTTTTTTTCAAAAGAATTATTTTATTCAATAATAAATCTTTCATGTATATATTATTTTAATTCCATGTAATATATATCAAATTATTTCTTTACCCTTACTTTAAGAACACGGGTATTACAATCATGTATGCTTAATTTTGTACTAGGTCGGATATTGCTTTTACACTTAGACTTTTAGGTAGATGCCAATCAGACCTTGGTCATGATCACTGGGTGGCTGCCAAGAAGGTACTGAGGTACTTAAAAGGGACAAGAGGTTTTATGCTGATTTACAAAAAGGTTTATGGGTATACATATTTAGACTTTTCCATTTGACAAGATGATAGAAAGTCCACATTGAGGAATGTGTTTATGATGGCAAGCAGAGCAGTTTCTTAGAAATGTGTTAAATAGACGTTGATCACTTCTTTTACCATGAAGGCAGAGTTTGTAACATGGTATGGAGCAGCTACTCAAGGATTTTGGGTTAAGAACCTAATTTCAGAGTTGACGGTTGTTGATTCCATTACTACGCCCATCTAGTTGTATTGTGATAACAACTCCTTTGTATTGTTTGCTAAGAATAATAAAGGTATCACAGGGTCCAAGCATATGGAAGTCAAGTATTTGATGGTTAAAGAATTTGACTTGTAAAGAAATGTGACGTCACAATTGAGCATATTGATACAAATGATATGGTTGTTGATCCATTGACTAAAGACCTCAGCCTTAGTGCTTTTAAAAGGCATATTGTCAGTATGGGCTTAAGAGTATTTTTTTATGCACTCGATTAGTGGAAGGCATGCTTTTAGGATCCATATATGTAATAAAATTTTCATCTATATTTGTATATTTTTTTAGTGATGTACTGGATTTTATTGATTATGTCTATTGCATGCAATTTAATAAAGTTTTTGACATCACAATTATTTTTAGCATATGGTTGTTATATATGGTTGACATGTCCTATAAATCCACTTAAAGTCTTAAGATTTGTGTCAATCTTGAGCAAAAGGCTAAGGACATTCAGTTATTGCCCTTAAAGGTATGTGTTATGACACATAAAGTATATCTCGAGCTATTAAAGATAAGACATACAATAAAAAAAATTCTCTAGCGTGCTTGTACCACTTAAGGAAGAGAAAATTGAAAGTGACCGACAAACGAATAACATATAAAGGAACCACTTTATGGATATTTTCAGGTTGCCACACTACCATATTGGATCCATGTCGATGGAGTTTATAAATTCTCGTAACCATGGAAGGTCATATGTCGCTCAAAAGATGTAGTTACTACCATGATTTGGTGTTGAGAACTCCAGTGGACCAGATTCACACTTAGAGTAGTCTCTAGACCAATGTTTTAAAATGTGTGCATTAAGTTTTACAATTAAATTTAGCCTGAGAGTTATTTTCTAAATGATAAAATTTGTTAAAGTTTTTACACACCCATGGAATTTTTTTAACACTCTAATCCCCTCCAATCCAAACAGGTTGTTAGTGGGCATGAAAAAACTCATGCTTTAAATTCTTAATAAAGGTAGTTTGTCTTTTAATATCATGGGTCCTTCTAGATAATTATCTCCATCTTAAACGCAGGAAGTCAAAAGGAGAATCACACCACAGCTTCCTGAGAGTGAACTTTTCTAGAAATGTTTTTCTAACATTGCAGGTCAAGTTTGCTATCCCAAAAACACACGGGCCATATAGTGAGACAAACTGCTCAACAAGTCTTGACTCGCTATTAACTTTTTCTTCCCATCCTCTCCTAAAAAAATATTTTTTTATTAAAAAAATTGAAACTTTTAATTTTGCATCTTTTAATATAAATAGATGCATCCAAACCATTCAAATATAAACAGAACTTTGGCAATCATTATTGAAATTTTGTTAATGAAGAGCACTAACTAATGAATCACACATTATACATGGTATTCTTTTAATTATAACACCATTTAGCTCATTACTTATTACCCTAAGTCTAAGTACATAAGGTCTATTTGGTTGAGTAAACTAAGGTGGGATAAACTATTTTAATCCCACATGAACAACTAATCTCATGTTTGGTTGGAGGGATTTATCATTCATGTGAGTTTAGGGTGGGACAAAATTAATCATAATCCAAATTTATGTCCACCTCCCCCCATAGGACAAAAATAATCCCTCATTTAAGACTAATTTTTTCTCCCCATTTTCCCCTCCTTGCAGAGACTTTTTATTTCTCTTTGTTTTCTCCTCTTTTCTTCGTCATCTTCTTCTTTCTCCTGGCAGACCTTCTCCTTCTTCTTCCTTCTCATCCTCTTTCTTCTTATTCTTTCTTTATTCCTTCTCCTCCTCAATCTATTTCTTATTCTTCTTTTCTCTTCCTTTTCTTAGTGTGACAGATTTGGGCATATTGTAACGACCCATCCCGGATTGGCCACCCCCGAGACAGTGTTGTCACATTTTGAAAATCCCAACATGACACATATATGCAACAATAAAAAAATAATAATAATACTAACAAATTTTTACATCAATTCTCAACCCTCAACAGGGGAGATACATCATTCAAATATTGACTTAAACATTATATACAACGTAATATGCATGAATATTTAGAAATAAATTATTATTTTTTTGTTTTTCATTAGTATGAGGATGTGAACCATATAGCTTACAGATAATGACTTTGTCTGAATCTCAACTCACCAAAATATATGTCTTGCATGCTACCTGAAATCATTGTATAATGAGGAGTGAGTCACAAGCTCAGTGAATTAAACTTACTAGAAGTATTCGATTTGTATAAGTAATCTTCCAATATTCATTCATCTATATCTTATATATTTTGATAATAACATTCTATTATCACTACTCATATCAAATTCTCATCCTTTATAAATCTCTTCTTTTCATATAGTTAATCATCATCTTGAGATTATCAATTCTATCTCATAATTAATTCATTATGAGATTCACAGCATATAATTAGTCACCCAGATAATTGTCATCATTTCATATTTTCATATTTCTTCTCAGCATAATTGTTTCTCTGTGTAACTCATTCATCTATCAATAAATTTACAATCATGAATAGCACTTTAGTGTCAAGTAATAACAATCAATATTTAAGCAAATGCAATACATGAATTTAAATGTTATTATTATTGGTAACGTCTTTCCACATGTCGATATGTTTTTATCTTAAATCGACTGCCTTCCCGGTTATTTCATTCACATTTAGTCTGTCTGTCTTCCCGGTTCTTTTATTCTCATTTAGACCGATTGTCTTCCCGGTTCTTTTATTTTCATTTAGACCGGTTGCCTTTCTAGTTCTTTTATTTCATGCATATGCTTATGAATAATGATATGAAATATGTATATGAACAATAATATAGAAACAAACAAGTATTCAAACATTTAAATTAGCTATCCTGATTATTCTCAAATTATTATTTGAAAAATTCTACTAAATTCCTCTCCTCATAAATCATATCAAATCATCGACCATAGCTCGTCAAGATCCACTAAATTTTTTTTCCTCATAAATCATATCAAATCATTAACCATAGCTCATCAAGAATTTCATTTATTACCTTTATTATTAAATCGACTCATTATTCCAATAATATTATTTCTCATAAAATAATTCTCTACACATCCGCTATTCCTATCATACCTATCAACCAACTTTCATCTATTACAAAATCATAAGTTAATAATTTATTCAAATACTATCACTATATATTTCATATTTATCTTGATTACTTAAAGTAAATCTAACTCACCACGTAACACTTAGAGCTACCTGTAGATCACCTCATTGCTTTTCTTGTTCCTCTCAGCAATTTCTTCTGGTTGCTGATCGTCAACTCCTTTTGTTTTTCTTAGAGCTTCTTGTAACTCTCTATAAAATTCTCCTGTAAACCCCTTCAAAAATTTTCTCTTTCAACCTTCTTTCAGTCCCCAAGTGTTTAAAGAAATAGAATAGTTTGTATTGAAGAATGAAGAAAACCAAACAAGATTTGGTAAAAAAAAATAAAACCAAAAACAACAAAACTCATTTTTATAAAATGGTGGCACTATTTACATTTTGCTAAGTGTCCTCATTTTTTTCTAATATTTTTATTAGTGTCACATCTGACAACACCTGGACACTTAGATGTTTTGCACCAATTTTTTTTATTTTTTCTTTTTATTTTTTTTTTCTTTTCTTTTTTTCCCTTCTTTTTCTTCCTTCTCCAGGCCTGGATGCTTCCATTTTTTTTTTTCAAAATGATTATTTTATTTACTAATAATTTTTTCATGTATATGTATTATTTTAAATTCCATGTCATACTTATCTGGTTCAAAAGTTTCATGTATACTCTAAAGAGACGGGTATTACACATATCTGGTTCAAAAGTTTCAAATATGTTTTTCAAGGTCTATTTCATGGTAAAAAACAATAAAATAAAAGGTGTAGATATGGTGTTTTCTAGGGAAAAAAGGGGAAATTACAAATTCCCTTCTTGTAGTTTAGGTCTAACCAAACTAGGTATATATAGTTTAAAAATTTGCAGTTAAATATGTTTTGCTTTCCTTCGTCATTCACATAACACTATTCCGGTGAGAAATCACATTTTTCAACTATAATATAATAAAATGCCAAATTTACCCCCACTCTCTTTCTTCTCTTCCTTGTCATGCTCCATCTCATCATTATCTTTTCTGGTGATGAACATATTTACTTTTCATATTCTCCAAATTCAACCTATTAAACCTAAAAATAAAAAAATAAAAATGTAGATCTTGATCTTAAGTTGATGAAAATTATATCCAAGTGATTTATTTCATCATTTATAAACCAAAACATGACGCAAACCTATACGAATTTTGAGAGTTTTTCTTCGTTAATAATAAAGCCACGAAAATAAACAGATACGAAACATGGTTCGGAACTAAAACTCCTATGTCCACGAACGATGCTGAGAGAGATTTTACTATAATCAAATGGAGTACAAATCAAAAGAGATAAAACTCTCCAAAATCTAATCCCCAATACACCTAAATTTTAGGAACTATGTACTGAACAAAAAACGACTTAAGGAAAAATCTTTTTCTCACTACTCTCTATTTGTCACTGCACAACATAGAAAATAACATTGAGCCGTCTGTTTCCTTTTCACTTTCACTACCGCGTTACAAAAAATATCCAAAATCTCTTTATATATACAACTTGTGAGGACCCAAAACATCGCAAGGCAAGACATTTCGTCCTCCGATTGATCAATCAATACAAGAGCCTTGAAAGGTAATCAACGTACACTAAAAATCATCAAATGCATATTCATGTGGAAACTCTCTCTCACTCTCATTACAAAAAACAAAATACATTCATCTATTTATCCTTATACTAGTTTAAATCTGCTACGCTAACCTCTTTAAAAGAACAATCTCTTTATAATCTAAAAAGATAAGACATTCAAAGAATATGTTAGCCAAACAATTAGTCTTAGTAGGGATCTATAGTGGATATGTGCAAGTTTACAGTTATACATATATGTATGAAAGAGAGATGAATTTAGTGATGTTCATGTATTCATCATATCAAGAACACATAACAGAATACACTAACAGGTTGAGTAGATATGAGTAATCCACCATCCCATACCAGTGGTTACAATCAACTACTCTAAGAAATCATATGCAATGCATTACTTACTAAACTTGAAATGATACTCTCCATACCAATCAATTTCATCCCACCTCACTTTGGTCCAAACCGATTTTTCAAGGCCTAAGCCGATCAAATTAAAATCTCAATTGATCTAGTAGGGACTTCGTGAGCACTCCAATAGCATTCAATCAATCACTATAAGAACGGAGTCAAGTATCATGCTCAAACATTATTCAATCGTTCACTAACATTCAATAGCGTAACGTCGTCCACGACGTAAACCCAATAGAGAGGTTAACATGTTAGGATGTGCACGACAAGAAATAGTCTCTTTGGCAAGGAAAAACTCTTAGTTGAAAACTGAATAATCCTTGTTAAAGAGCTTTGGTGAGGGAATTTTTTCCTTGCCCGGTTCTTGCCAATGTGGCCCTCATTGAAAGTCATGGCGAGGACCGGGATGAGCCTTACCCAAAATATCTTTTGGCGAGGATTATATTTTTTACCGAAAATTTATAAAGCCTCGCCGACACCATTACATTGTTAGGTGGGTGAGCCTTTCAGCAAGGATTTTCCTTGCCTTAGATTATGTTTCAGCAAGGATTTTCCTTGCCTTAGACTATGTTTCAGCAAAGAATGGTCCTTACCAAAAGTCCTATTTATTTTTTAGTATAATATTTTTCATCAATACAAAATATAATTTATTACTGTTATATACTCCAATTCAATCTTTCAAATCCATAATATAAGTAATCAATACTTGAATAATAAGTTATAGTCTTATATATATTGTAGGTAAAAATCTCTAAATCAAAAGTAATAGAGTTTAACAACTTTATACATGCAAAGATCCCATCCATACATGATGAAATTCAACAAATTCTCAAGATCTCTACACCAAAAGAAATAAAATTTAACTTCACTACATAAATGAAATCTTCATCCACTCTCTATGCAAACTCAAGTTTCATCATGCAAAATAAGAAACAATAATAATTAAATTTTGAAGAAAAAAATAGATAAGTTACTTGAAATGAACAAATATTGAATATTCAAATCTCTTAAAAAATCATATTTTCACCATTCAACAAAACATACGGGAGGATTATTAGATTCCAATCAGCTAACAAATAATTTTGAGTGATTCACTCCCTTAAATGCTTGCTTGATGGAAGGAAGCCGAGTTTTTATCTTCCACTTTTTAAAAATAAACATGAAAAAGAAAAAAATGACATAGATAGCATAGAATTGAGATGATAGTTAACAAATATAGCTACTGATTTGAATGATTTCTTTTTTTTTTTTTTTTTTTGAATCATACAGAAAAAGCATGATTTCTTTCTAAAATTAGTTTCCACTTGTTTACAAGTCCTATTTGGAATAGAGGTAGAGCAAAGGCTAGCATGAAGAGATGCACTTGGAGAAACATAGACAAATGAAATTGTACATGTCTTACAGGATTTGATAAAAGATAAAATGGGTCTTACAAAAGAATATACTCTAAATAATTCAAAATTCTTTCCTAACTTGAATGTCTATCATGCTCCAAAATAAAGAATTGAATGTCTATTTAAAATTTATGTTTTGTGACAGTTAGTTTTCCTGCAAGTTGTCTTCAATTTAAGCATCAAAACAGTAAACATGTAGTATCATAATATTCATTTGTTTCAAAAAGCATCAGCCATCATGTTTCAATCTACTCCTAATATTCTCAAGTGTCAATTCTTACACAAAAAACGTGTACCTGTATAAAGATAACAACAAATGTCAAAGCCTATCATCTAATAAATATAACCTATATTAGATGGGGATATTGATTTGGTGGAATGAATACAGGGTTAAGTGGTCGCCTGGCTTCAATATTAGATGGTGAAAGAGATTGTAAACAATACCTTTGTAATATGGCATGGTAACTTTTATTCAGTAGAGTTGTAATATGGCCTAGTACTCTTCGTCGATCTAGAAGCTCAAAACAACATCCGATGAGCCCTGTTTTAAACCAAACAACTGGAAAATACTAGTCAATTAAAAATAGAAATTCCATCCATCTAAAATAAAACAAGGGTTTTTATCCCCAACCTCTTTCATAAAATACAGTTTATGCACAATTATATCCTTAGGTTTGTCCGTATTACATCAAAATGCCAATTGGGTGTTGGGTTAGTAAGTTAATCTATGTCGTTGATTGAGGCCATACCATTAGCTCCATTGATAAAGTGGCATCTTCTTGAACTTCAGTCTTTTAAAGAACGATTTTTTTTGGCACCAATGATCAATAGTAATATTGTTTCGTAGCCAACTAGAGCAACTCTCCACACCATCTAAATGCTATGCTCTCCAGGTTCTGTTTGCAGCCCGTCTAGGTTATGCTTGGCAGCCCATGTCCAGGTTATGCTTGGCAGTCCCTGTCCAGGTATCAAATACTTAATATTGATCCAATTGAAGCCAGAATTTTAGGATTTGGGAGGTGGTAAGTTGGGCTGAAATGGAGTTCAAGGTTAGACTTTTGTGTGTTCTTGTACACCCACATTTATATGTTAATTATGCAATCTGAACTAGGAAGCAAACTCATTCAAAGAATACAAAAATTAAGTATTGATAGGAATTTAGATCACCTAAAAAGTAATTTGTACATGATCTAATTTTTTATTTGAAAAGTTCAATCTCTAATTGTTATCAGGCATTTTCATATAATAGCATCTTTTAAATGCTAGCTATTCCCACTTAAGTTCTGTTTGTATGATGACAAAATGAGCCGAAAAATAATCAAAAATAAAACTAAGGCTTATACTTCTCACTATATGATAGCAACACTTGAACTGAATTCACATTTCTAAACACCATCCCTCACCAACGAACTAAAGAAAAAAAAAACTAAAATAAGGTCAACAATAATACAAATTTTAGATCCAAAAGAAAAGATATAAAATTTTATCCTTGCTGGGCTTCAAACAGAGAGAGTAAACAGATTAAATATACGTAATGCCTTATTTACTTTGAATAACTATACAAATAAAAGGCCGAAAATCATTGACCAATTGTGCAAAACAAAGATGAAAACATAAAACATCCTCTATTAGAGAAGGAATCAGCAAATCAAAAGATGTATTTCAAGTTTTCCAAAAAAATGTCACTTAATACATACTAGGCATCCGTAATCATTTGTCATTGTAGTTCACTCATAAAAGCAAAAAAAAAAATTGATTAAAGATTAAAACGAAATAAACGGACCTCAGATCGACCAACATTGCAACCCATAACAAGTATAGCATTTAGGAATAGATATGGGTAACAAGATTACCTTAGAATGTTCTGGTTCAGAGAATCAAACCCTAGACAACCCACTACAGATCAAGACCCAACCCACAATCTCTCAAATTACAATGAACCTTGATAAAATGGAGGACCTAACGTTGTTTTCAGAGAAATAGAAAGAGAAAGAAAGAAAAAAATGAGAGAATAGAGAGAGAGAAAGAACAAGAGAGAAAAAACCTGGTGTTGCGGGACATTAAATTGCTATCTGAGCAAAGTTGAAAATTGGGAGGGAGAGGGTTTCAAGGGAAAATCAAAATAGGGGGACTGAGCAGTGAGAGAATGAGCGCTTGTTTGTTAACAGTTTTTAAATACTGTTTTCAAACACTGTTTTGCAAAAACCAGTTTTACAAAATTGGATTTTGAAAACTCCAAAACGGAGTTTTTGGTTTTCATTTTCAGTTTTTACGCCCTAAAACACTACTCAGAGTTCTCTCTCTACTCTCTGCCCTTTTCTCTCTTCTCTCGATTTTCATTCCTCATCTCACTGTTCTCATCTCATTCTCAGTCTTCTTCGTCTTCTTTTTGGGGTTTGATTTCTTTCTTCGTCTGATTTTGATTTCTTTGTCTCTCCAATGTCTCCTTCTTCTTCGTCTCAGTCTCTCTGTTTCATCGATCTCTCGATCAGTGGTGGAGGCAAAGCAGCAGCAATGGTGGCACCGGTAAAGAGGCGAAGCAGATGGAAATGGGTGCAATTTTTCTGTATGTATACTGCATTTATGAACAATAGGTTTCGGGTGAGTGATTTATTTTTGTTTCTATTTTCTTTGTTTAGTATTTGGGTGCAATTTTTTAAACAAAATCCCTAGAGCTTTTCTTGGAATTTCTTAGGAATCAGTAGCCCTTAATTTATTAAATCACTTATTTTTTTATTTGTGTTACAAGGTCAGATTATCAAGTGGATTTTGTCGTTGTTTTTGTCACCACCAGCGTCCGAGCAACCCCAAATTTTCGGTAACAACATCCCTTTCCTCTTTGTCATTGTTGGTTTCAAATCTAAGATAGTTTAAGATGTTTGTGTAAATTAATCTAACTTTTGATTTTGAACCGTTTTTCTCTGTAAGTAGTTTTGCTTATATTTTAATTTCTTATAATTTACCTATCATTGCTAGATTAGCTTGCAGTTGTTAGAAATCATGATGTGACTGCTGTTCTTAGATCTCTTTTTCACTATGGAAATTATTTTGCTTAGTTTCAATGTTCTATGTGGATGATATGGAGAAGCTTTTAACCAAGTTTGATAAGAACTTCTTTACGAAGTTGTCAGTTGTCACCACTTTGTGTAACTCTAGTGTTTTTTCACCACTTGAATCATCTTTAACTTTTATTCATCAATGTAGGTCCAATCAGTTGACATTATACTAGCTTTAATTGATTTCGTACAAATTTTCATCCTCTGAAATACTACTACTTTTAGATATTAATTTGTACTTAATTTTGTTAGCTACCGGGTGGATTTTCAAAAGTGAAAATAAGGAATAAATTTTTGCATCTGAAATTAGTAAGTTTGCTACAAAATCTTAGCTCTGAATGAAATTTCATGCTATACTTTTGATTGGTATGCATTTGAAATATGTTCTTGTTTGCTTCTTCTTTCATTGATTTTTTTTTATGAGATTACATTTACTATGTTGTAAAAAAGTGCTGATAAACGCATAATAGTGAATTCTAATGCCCAACTTTTTCAATTGAAGTCATATGATTCTTACGTACTTCTTCAGTTTCTATAGAGAACAAGCAGGTCTTGGTACACAAACCTTGGTGACTCAGGCCCTGCTTATGTGTGAAGAGAAAGAAACATGAAATATAAAACATTAGATTACTAACATGAAAATGAAGGATCTTGGTTAGGAAAACGAATCAATGACTTGATCATCTGCAGGTAAATTATAGGGTTGTACCTCATTCATTGTTATCTTTCTGCTTTTGGTTGGGTTGTTAGTTTATTGTTCCTTCTTTTTGTGTTAAACCTTTTGGAAAGGGATATAGACTAAGTGTAAGTTTTTTTAAAAAAAAAAAGATTTGGAGAATAATTTGAAATTTCATCAAGTTATGTTTGCACTTTGAAGCATCCGGCCCATGCATTAAGAAGGTTACGCATAGCAGGATGCAATTATTGTTGTCTTACCTTTTGGAGAGGCATCAAGACCAAGTTAGTTTATTTCTTTCTGAGTTTCTGAAGCTCTGATGAGACTTTTTTTTCTCATTTAATACATTATATATTTCCATACAATAATGTTTGGAACATTTTTGTCCTTTGGATTGGATTTACCTTTTATATCTCTTTTTGATGTTTTTTTTTTTTTTTTTTTTCTGTGACTAAACAATCTGATTAAAGTAGTGAAAAGGCCTCAGGTTCATCTTGGCATGGAACATGTTGTACTGACGTTATGATGTAGCATAAACATCATTATTGTTATTTTTTTTTTCCGTATTGGTTGTTGTCTGATAATGTGGTCCTTTCAATTATTTAGTTGGTAGATATATTTTTTTCCTTTCCTTTTTCCCTTTTCAATTTGTTGAATTTAAGAGAGGAAATGAGACAATACAAAGAAGAGAATTGTATTGAATGGTGTGATTTACTTACAAGTGAGCTATCCTATTTATACAAGCCAATAAGAGAGGCAAAGCTATACAAAACCAATGTCGGACTAAACTAACTAAGCTCATATAATACATTAACATCCCCCTTCAAACTCAAGACGGTAAGTGGGAGGTGAACTTTAGTTTGGAAACCAGAGAGTTAAAGCGCCCGGGTGGATGAGCCTTAGTGAAAATGTCAGCTGTCTGATCGGCTGAACTAACGGATTGTAGACGAACCGTATTCTATAGAATGTGATCACGGATGAAGTGGCAACCATTCTCGATGTGTTTTGTATGCTCGTGGAAGACATCATTGTGAGTGATCTGAATAGCACTCCTGTTGTCACAGTGTAGAATAGTGGCAGCAGGAGAAGAGAAACCCATGTCAGCAAGTAGCTATCGAAGTCAGAGAAGTTCTTGAGTTGCATCAGCCATGGCACAATATTCAACTTCAGTACTGGAGCGAGCAACCACAGTTTGTTTCTTACTACGCCAGGAAATGAGAGAATTGCCCAAAAAGAAATAGTAACCAATGGTTGAACGTCTGTCGGTGGGGTCTCCAGCCCAATCAGCATCAGAATAGGCTTGTAAGACGGGGGCAAACTGTGCTGAGAAATAAAGCCCATGAAATAAAGCCCCTTGACATACTGAAGAATGTGAAGAACAGCCGAATAATGGGTGGTCCGAGGAGCGGACAAGAACTGGCTGACCTGATGAACGACATAGGCAATGTCAGGGTGAGTGACAGTAAGATATACAAGACTTTCAACCAGTTGGCGATATAGAGTGGCATCCTGAAGAGGTGAACCATCGGGTGGGGTAAGTCTGACGTTCGGCTCGAGAGGAGCAGTGGCAGTGGTTGAGTGAGTGATCCTAGCCTTGGAAAGGAGATCCGAGGTATATTTAGCCTGAGAGAGAAAAAATCTATCAGAACTAGATGAGACTTCGAGGCCAAGAAAATAGGTTAGCACGCCAAGATCTTTATCTCGAATTTGCCACTGAGAAACTTTTTGAGTTCAGAAATACCATGTAGATCATCTCCAATAATAACCATATCATCCACGTACAGTAAAAGAAGGATAATATCGTTGGCAGTATGGCGGATAAACATAGCCGAATCATGAGCACTCGATGTGAACTCAAACTGATGAATGGTAGTGCTGAATTTGGCAAACTAGGCACATGGAGCTTGTTTTAAACCATATAGGGCACGACGAAGGCGATAAACTTTGTTTCGAGGGGCATCCAAGCTGGGAGGGGTATGTATATAAACTTCCTCAAGAAAATTCCCATTGAGAAATGCATTTTTGACCTCCTTTTGAAACAGAGTCCATCTTCGAATGGCGGCGACATCAAGGAGTGTACGGACAAATGTGAGCCTCGCCACTGGAGCAAATGTCTCTTCATGGTCAATGCCATATTCCTGAGCAAATCCCTTGGCAAAAAGTCGGGCTTTATATTGTTCAACAAAGCCATCAGAAAGCATCTTGATCTTAAACACCCATTTGTACCCAATAGGAGTTTTTCCAGGGGGTGAATCAACAATATCCCAAGTATGAGTTTTAGCTAGGGCCTGAAGTTCTTCATCCATTGCTTTCTGCCAAAGAGGATTAGTACTAGCCTCCTTATAGGATTGAGGCTTATGCAGATGAAGTATAGTGAAAATACAATGATAATCACAATGGTAATCAGTAAGATGAGAAGGGGAATGAGTTATCCTGGTAGATCTACGGGGGTAATCTGGAGGATTACTCTCAGAGGGAGTCGGTACAAACTAATTAGACATAGGAATATCTTCGGGCACGACCGATTGAGTCGGAGAGGTGAGATCAACTGATGGTTCTGAAGCTGGAGCTGGGTCTGGAGAGGTAAGATCAGCTGGTGGTTCTGGAACGGAAGAGGTGATATCAGCTGGTGATTCTGAGGTTGACTCAACAGTACCTGAAACTGAATTCTCAGGAAATAACTCAATAGATGGATCAGTAAAGAATCTGGAGTTAGTTATGGTTGACATGTCAAATGACCGTAAGGAAGAGAACATTTGATGTTCCCAAAAAATGACATGACGAGAGACACAAAGAGTTTTAGAAATAGGATCCCAGCACCGATACCCTTTATGTTCAATACCATATCCAATGAAACAACACAGATGATCCCTCGGTTGCAATTTGTTCTGTTCATGTAGTTTGAGAAGAACAAAACAAGCATAACCAAAGACTCTGAGGTCAGAGTAATCAGGAGGTTTACTGAAAAGGCGCTCGAATGGAGACTGATTCTGGATTGTAGTGGAAGGGACACGATTGATTGTGTACACTGCGGTTAAGGCAGCATCACCCCAGAAACGTTCAGGACATTATGACGAAATGAGTAGAACACGAATGGTGTCAAGAATATGTCGATGTTTGCGTTCGGCTCGTCCATTTTGTTGGGAGGTTCTAGGGCACGAGTGGTGGGGGAGCGTGCTATTTTTTGTGAAGTAGGTTTAGAAAAGCACGGTCTTTATATTCCATTGCATTATCTGAACGAAAAATTTTGATATTCCGAGAGAATTGAGTTTGAACCATAGAAGAAAAATTAGAATATATTTGAAAGAGTTCAGATCTGCTTTTCATAAGAAACAACCAAGTATAACGAGAATAGTCATCCATAAATATAACAAAATAGCGAGCACCACCCATTGATGCATGAGGAGAAGGTCCCCAAACGTCATAATGTACTAAATCAAAAGGTGCAAGGGAAACAAACTGACTTTCATTAAAAGGTAAAGCTGATTGTTTTGCAAGTTGACAATGAATACAATGAAAAGACTCATGCTGAAATGAACCTAACTGACCACTAGAAATAAGAGAATGTAAAGGGTTGGATGAAGTGTGACCTAACCGAGAGTGCCACAATTCCACGGGTGAGAGTGCTGGGATGGATGCGATTGATTGGTTTGGTGATGGTGAGGATGGGACTTGGAGGTGAGTGAGCTCAAAGAGGCGTCCAACTTTATAGTCGGTTCCAATGAGTTTTCCTGTCTGAGGGTCCTGCACACGACAACCAGTAGAAGAAAAATGCAAATCAAGTCCAAGATCACATAGTTGTCCAACAGATATAAGGTTAAGCGTAAGATTAGGAACCAAATATGTGTAAGGGAGAAACAAATGAGAACTATCAACATGTCCAGTGTGGCTGACCAATATATTTGATCCATTGGCAGTGTGAATAGTAGGTGCATGCTCATCACGGATTTTAGAGGAAAATATAGAGGCATCAGAAGTCATGTGATTGCAACAGGCAGAATCAAAATACCATCGGGATGTACCTGATGTAGCTGACATGGCTATATTGTAACTAGTTTTATTTAGAGTCTTAGTAAGAACAATGCAGAAACCACTCCAATCAAGTGGAGAGCTGGATGAAGTTAGTGTAGCATCAGTGGCTACAGTAGCAGTATTCTTTGGCTTGGAATATAACCGATTATATGAGCATCGATAGCAATATTGGTTTCCATTTGACTGATTTCCAGATGGAAGTTTAAGGCAGTCTACAAGATAGTGACTCGGTTCTCTGCAGACTTTACACAGGCGAGAAAGATATTTGAGCAATTCGTGCCCTTGTGAATGACAATACCTGCAATATAAGGGCTTCTTGTATGGGTTTGCCTTGGAAGCTGGTGTGGCAAGAGCAACGGGTGCTACAAGGGCAACATCTGTATGAGATCCTTGTAATGTAGCAAGATGTGTTTCCTCACTGAGTAGATCAGAAAGGACGTCGTTTAGGGGAGGTATCGCGCCCCGGTGTAGGATTAAAACTCGTACAGGTTCAAATTCCTCTCTCAAGCCCATCAGGAATTGCATAATG
The DNA here is from genome assembly GCA_023935145.1 of Bretschneidera sinensis. Classification (NCBI taxonomy): domain Eukaryota; kingdom Viridiplantae; phylum Streptophyta; class Magnoliopsida; order Brassicales; family Akaniaceae; genus Bretschneidera; species Bretschneidera sinensis. The sequence goes on along the minus strand of CM043705.1, from coordinate 20,170,253 downwards.
CGTGTCTCAGTTTGGTACTTTCCATGAACATCAGTGTCTTTTGTGCATTTCCAAGTTGGCTCAGTAGGAACTAACTGGTTCCACACGGCAGTCATCTGAGATAAAAAAACTGTTGACAGTTTGTCCAAGTTCTTAGCGCACGCTATGAAGGGTGGAAAGAAAACGATACCGATTTGAGATGTCTGCTCTGGTGTAGCAGTGTTGGAGAAGATCCCAAGCTTCTTTAACTGTATGGAGTGTACCAAATTGAAGTTTGATTTCTGGGATAATAGTGGCACGAAATCATGTGAGAATCTGGTGATTTTTACTATCCCAGTCCTCTAGACGGTCAACATATTTGTCAGCATCTTCGTCGCCCTTCTTCTTGGGTTCAGTGATATCTCTAGTCACATAACGCCACAATTTTTGTCCACGGAGGAAACCAGACATTTCTTAAGGCCACACAACATAATTAGATTCATCCAGAACAATAGTAATAACCCGGGGTAAGTTCGATTCAGCCATAGGCGCAAAGAAGAAGGTGAACCTCCAAGAAACTGGTGACGTGGTGGTCAACTGATGATGTGGCAGCAGTGTGTCTGAAACAGGAGCGGCGACGAAGATGACATCGATGGAGAATGAGACTCCAACTATAGTGATGACCTGACAGATATGAAAATGATATACTAGAAGTTTTTCTGATATGAAGGATCCACTAATAGTGGCAATCACAGAGCATACTCAACTCTTAATATACCGAGAACCATTATGGCTGTAATACCATGTTGAATTTAGGAGAGGAAGTGAGACAATACAAAGAGGAGAATTGTATTGAATGGTGTGATTTACTTACAAGGGAGCTATCCCATTTATACAAGCCAATAAGAGAGGCAAAGCTATACAAAACCAATATGGGACTAAACTAACTAAGCTCATATAATACATTAACACAATTAATGACATAACTTTGATGACATTGTTGCTGTGTTGGTTCTTGGTCTTTTATCAGTTCCTGGGAAATATTTTAGTGCTTCAATATCTTCTGAATGTTCTTGAAGAAGACTTTGTACCCTGTAACAGTGTGCATACAGGTAAATCAATATCTATTTTCTGTTTTTCTTCCTTTTTCTTTGTCAGGTTTTAAACTTTTGGAAGGATTGAACAGCTCATTTTGCTGTTGCAGAAACCATGAACTAGAAACTAGTAAGGGAGTCCTTACTGAACACATCTGGTATTAAGTTTGTATTCCCCTTGTATTTGTAAGACTGTCATATTTTTGCTGTAGATTTAGTTGTATGCAGTACTTCACTTTGTCTATGGAACTTAAAACAGATCTTGGATATATATATATATATATATATATATATATATATATATATATATATATATGATGATAATTCAGTTATTATCGGTTAATTGTGGTCATTTGATGAGGTATTTGAAGTGCAAGTTTGATTTTCCTGCATTTCTTGAGGTTACTTTTATTGGCTTTCTTTCTATCAAACTATAAGGCAGTTTTTCTATTTAAAAAAATAGTAATCTGAGTGTTTAGATGAATTCCTCTTCGCAGTTTAAGGGATCGGTTAAACCAAGTTGAGTTCATAAATGCATCAGTTACCTATAATGTAAGATGTTAAAAGTTGAATTTCACCTAGGGATGCTAGTCATTGTTTTGAAGGCTCTCATATCACTCCAGTAGTTTCAACTAATTTCACCTTAAACGGGAGTCGAAGCAAAAGAACTGAGCAACCTTATATAGGCTATATTGCATTCTTTAGGTCCCGATTAAAATCTCATTTGATCTCAAATGATTTTTTTTTTTACTTCTAATAGATCCTTTGATGTTCAATGGGGGCAAATATCAATCTTAATTAACAGTAATTGACTAAATGGAAATCATAAATCTTTTTTTGAGCATTCTTTTATGAGATTTGTTGAGTCATAAAGCTTGGCAATAGAATAATCTCATTCAAGATTAGTTAATCTGGGAAGTTATTGATGGCATACTCATCTAGTTCATTTCTTGCCTGTTTTATTTAATAAGTTTAGTATCAGTGATGGGCAAGGACGTCCTGACAATGTTGAAGCTGCAAAGAAGTCATTTTTGGTGCGTGTAAAGGCAAACTCCCTTGCGTAGCTTGGAAAGTACTCTGTTGACGGTGAAAGCAACGAAGCTAAGAAAGGAATGTTTGTTAAGGGTTATACCTACTAGGTAGAGAGACTGGCAAACTAATGTCTCGTGCCTTTTTATAGATGTGTATTTTCCTTGTTCATTTTTTTTCATGTTAGCTATGGATTCTGAGAAGACATACTATATCAAATAAGGTTTTCATTTTCTTTTGCCCCTTCTATAGACACGAGAGCTGAATAATACTTGCGGGAAAAGAAAAAAAATTCAATTTGTAACAAGGGTTAAAGGTGAGACTAGACTCATGTATTTCAATGCTTTAAGTGGTTACTGGAATTCTATGCATTCTGAATTATTTATTGTTAGTATATAAATTCTTTCTTGATGTTATGTTAGAAATACATGTTCTCTTACCTTGGGGTGGCTTGTAGGCCAATGTCTTTGGTTCAAATGATCTCTCAAATTGCTAGAAGAATGGGTTGAAGGATGACTTGCAAGAACCTTCTGATAGTGCCTGATTGGTACAATGGATTAAGAAGAGTGAGGATAAAATGAGACAATTTCATTTAATTGTTTACATATGATAAAAAGAAAATAAACAAAAAAGCATGGTATATAAAAAGCATACATGGTAAGGGGGAAAAGTTTGGTCATATTTGGTCCATGGTATATAAAAAATACTAATATTTTAAAAATAAAATAATATTAATTATTTTCAAGTAATTGATGTGTGCTAAAAAAATTGTATTTAGTAAATATGAGAAATAAAATTAATTTTAGATATTAAAATTTAAACTGAAAACTGAAAATAATTACAAAAAAGTGTAATCGAAGCAGTTTTCTATTTTCAAAATAGTTTTCAAAATAAGATTAACCAAACAACATTTCACTGTTTTTTGTTTTGGAAACGGTTTTCGAGCTACAGTTATTCAAACATATTTTCTTCAGAAAATATCAAAAAACTATTTTCAGTTTTCATTTTCGAAAACAATTGTCAAACACTGAAAATTAAAAATTGTTACCCAAACATACCCGAAGATGTTGGTATGAATACTGGAGATTTTTGGCGAAGTTTTTGAAAGATAAACCAAAACTACGTCGTTTTTATTTTGGTAAGGACGTTTAGCCCTCACCAAAACTCTGAGCTTTGGTGAGGAAATTATTTAGTCCTCACCAAAACGTACATGTTACGTTTTTATCAGGATTTTAATTAGTCCTTACCATAAGTCGACCAGCAAATATCTTAGGTGAGAACATCATTTTGTCCTCACCTTAGACCCTCCTTTGGCAAGGAAGTATTTAGTCCTCACCAAAATTCCCTTACTAAAACTCTAATTTCTTGTAGTGGTATCCCAACATGTATCCCATAAAGAATACTTTTTTTATTCAGTATTGATAACTCCCCTTCATTCACACGTATGCACAAGGGCAAACACATGCTCATACATTGATAAAAATAGTAGCTAAATGAATTTGTCATGCTTGAACACAATTTACTAAAATATCATTATATCACTCATTACATAACATTTCCAAGTTATTAAAAATAGTTTAGAAACTAGACTTCTAGATCTTCAATATGGTCTCAAGAATCATCTATTTTTTCTTAAAATGATTGAGTTACATTAGCTTAAAGTTGAACTACAGAATCTATTCAAATTATGGTTTCCAGAATGTAGCGGTAATAAGTCTAATGATAGATTAATTTATAGACATCTAATTAAGCTTAAATTTAGTGTACAATCTCTAAACATGTAGAACTATAACATAGTAAAAATTCATATTCATTGTATTACAAAAGGACAATTTATAGACCTCTAACAAAACCTATCACTATTGAATCCAATTTTAACATATTTGATTTCAAACTATAACAACACGTTATTACAAGAACTATTTTGCAAGAATTGAACAAATAAATCATTCAATAAATCATAAAGATCATAAAGAAACATGATGCATGGTAAAAGCACTATCATAACACAAAATTTCATAATCTCTTGAAAATGAACCAGTAAAAGTGTTGAACACCAAGAACCAAGAATAATTGTGAATGAAAATTTTCCAACTTAATTTTCTAGAATTTTTCCAAAACTTTTCAATCAAAATCTTAAAGACTCAGACCTACCACGTTCTCCATATCTTTCTTCTTTATCTTCTTTCCTTTTCTTCTCATTTTCCTTTTATTTTATGATTTATTTGATGAGAAAACACTAATCTGACTATGGGACCCACTTAAGCATCTCTCCTAAGGGTTGTAAATCCTTTTCATGCATGACACATTTCAAGCAATGAATAAAATAACCTATAGTGAGCCAAGCTCAATGGACCCAAAATCAATCAACCCCAATTAAAGGTCCAATTCATAGCCTAAAGGCAAAACTCAATCTTGATGATTCCAAAATATGATTCTAGTTGGAAATTTTTAATCTACATAAAATTATAAACCTAAGAGTTAAATCATGATCATTTGCCTATTCAAAGTCATCTTCAAATCTAAACTTGTCATAGTTTAATCTTTATCGATAATAATTTAAACAAACCCTTAATACACTACTTATACAAGTAATTCTTGTATATATTCTTATTATATGCTTCTACGTGTATGAAAGTTCTCGGGTCTCACATGGCTGGTCCAAGAAGTATCTTCTCTTTATTTTAGAAATTTGTGTCCTACTAAAACAACACTAGCCACCACACACACTTTCACTTGTAACAATAAACCTTTTGTTTGTAAAACTTGCCATGATACCCATAAAAAAAAACTAATAAGTGTTGATTACATGGACATGACAAAAATAATGGGCTGAATTTGTTTTCTCTTCAATTAATAAGTTGAACCAAAACCAAAAGAATACAAGCCATATTGTAATATTCTTCAACAATCATGAATCAATCTCTCACTACTTTAACAAATCAAAATCTATGGAGAAGAACATAATTCTAACTAAGAATCATTAGTTGAAAAGGAAAAAAAAAAAACTCAAAATCAAATAGGAGAAAAATGTTTTTTATCAATAATTTTTTTTTCAAAAACCCAAAAATAATTCCAATGGAAATTCACTTTTCTCCCTCAAGAAATTCTAGGAACCAAAGAGAAAATCCACTTTACTCGTCATCACCAAAATCACATCAATCGCAGTGGTGAGGAAACAAAGAAAGGGTCACGCCAAGGGTGGAGAGAGAAAAAAGGGAAGAGAGAGCTTTACATGCCTTAACCAATGATAACCCTATGGAGGATAACTAGTAGCGACCGTACATATCATGCAAAAGAAAGAGGTCATGCAGATTTTTGGTTGGATTTTTTTTTATAATTTCTAATGGGGTTTTAGGTTATAGAGTAAAGTGATAGTGGCATTTTAGTGTGTTTTGGTTTTTTAGTTTGATTATTTTGTAATATAGGGTTAATGTTGTGATTTTATTTTAGAGAAAAAGAAAGAGAGAATTTTCTCTCTTACCAAATAACCCTTTAATCACTATTTTCATCCCTTAAAACAACAAAAAAAATATAGATAATCCTTTTTTTCTCATTGATTCGATTTTTATAAAGGAAACAAAGAGAATTTATGTCATTTTCTGATTTTCTCATGAAGAAAAACATATAGAGAATAATTTGCTATGGTTTTCTTCGTGGCCAAATAGCCTATTTTCATATCCTTCCCTTAAAAATCAAAGATTTTGCAATATTATTTAGTTTTTTCTACAATTGTAAATTGTTGGGCTTTAACGGGCGCAACTTTGGCATTTCATTATGTTATGATGGAGGACAGTACAACATACTTAACTACAAACTTTTAAACCACATATAGCTAATTTTATTAGACCAAAATCACAAGGTGGTATCAGTAATTTCCCCCAAAAATGCAAAAAGGAAAAATAGAAAAAATGTGGATATCTTTAAGGGTTTTTCTAACATGTGCCATGTGGGCATATGTTAATTAGTAATTAATACACCTCTAACAAACTTCATTAGCTTGATTATATCACCTAATTAATTAAGATAAGATTAAGTTTTTTGTAATGACTAAAGTAGTCTTACTCAAACCTCTCTCTCTCTCTTACTTTTTAACGCCAAAATGCACGTGAATTTTTTTTAGAATGAGTGTTCTGCTACATGATTCCTTTAAATAAGGATCCTTACATATCCAAAACAGAGCAACATGTATCAGACCCATTATATGATTTTTGAAAGAAAATAATCTTTGTTTCTAAACAAAGGTACCAAGGGAACTCCGTCTCTTTTTTATTTTTATTTTTTGCAAAAATCATAATTTATTTAAAATACTAAAACAAAGCATCAAATACAATTTCAGAAGACATGAACTAAGGTGGAATAGCAAACCAGGAATTACTTCCCCCACCTGATAAAGCAAATTTTGTATTAGCATGGGTAGCTATATTACCTTCCTTAAACGCATGAGAAACCCAAGCTCTTGGTGAAAAATATCGCAGCAAAGTCTTAAAGATCCAGGGAATTTAGTCTCTTTCATATTCAAACGTAATCAAGATCTGATAAAAACAAAACTTGATCAATTACCACAATTTAAAATGAGCCTTTGCAAAAGTTAACTTAAATGCACGTCACCAGATCAAATAAATCAGGGAGTAAACGCAAAAAAATCATGTCGATCTCATAAACATTAAAAAGTAATCATCTTAATCTCTATTAAGAATTTATTTTCTCTAACAAACATTTCACATGAAATTCAGCACAAGGGGAGAATAGTTCAATATATTTTAACAACATTGTTGTTTATAATCAAAATACAAGCAAAACAAACAACAATCCCTAAGAAGAAATTCTTAACTATATCCATAAACTACATATTTTTTCATGAATTTTCAAGACAAAATGAAAGACACGAATAAAAGGTATCAAAACATGGCACACTTTCATTCTAAAATTTCAAAGAAAAATATAATTCAATTCATCATATGTCGAGGCAATTTTCTTAACATAACACACTTTCATTCTGAAATTTCAAAGAAAAAACAAGACTCAACTCATCATGTGCCAAGGCAATTTTATTTTGCTTATTAGCACCATTTGAGAGAGTATCGTTCTTCATAACATTCTTCTTCTTTAGAAATGTAGTTATATTATGACCAGCATGCTTACAAAGCCTACAAGTTTTCACTTGTTTTCTTAATTACTTTCCACCTTTCATTTGTTTTCCTTTAGACACCCCTTTGTCTTTGAGATTGGAGAAAACTGAACAAACCCGTCTTCATCAATTATAGAATTACCATTTAATGATGCCTCATTGTTTAGTAATGCTTCTTCATTAGGCAGTAAAACTCTTTTGGCACTTTGTTATTCTTCATGGTATCAACGCGATAGTGAGTATTTGGAAGGAATTTCAAAGAAAACTTTATGGAGGAACACACTTAATGTTGAAATTCAAGCCTTCTCCTTTATAGATTTTCATAATTAGTATTTATTGTAGAATAATTTGTATTTATTATTCCGTCATTTATTGGGTAATTAGGTTGATTGTAATTATGTGATTTCATTTCCGTTTATGATGTGATTTCCTTTCCGTTTACGAGATATTCCTTCCGGAATTGTCTCGCCTATGTACTCTATATATTTTCAGTTTCTTTCTTAATGAAGAGACATGAAGATTCATAGAACGATTTGAGTCTGTGTTCCTCCAATATTTTTGTCATCATCTTCTACATGGTATCAAAGCAAGTTTAATCCTGTCTCACCGTTATCATCGAGTCTTTCCTACTCGAGTCTCTTATTTCTTATACATCTTCATCTTTTCTCTTTCAAAACCATGACTAAATATGGATCCTCTTTTGGATTGAATACCAACTCATCATCCTTTTCATCCTATTTTGACATAATCATCCATTCTTCTTCTACCTCTCATCAGATAGAATCTTCTCACTTTCCTATTACTACTCATAAATTGAATGGGCAAAATTATTTGCAATGGTCCTAGTCTATACAGATGTTTATTCGAGGGAAGAAGAAAGACGACTACATCATAGGGGCTACAACTGCACCAGAGATCACTACACCAACCTACAAAAAATGGATGGCAGAGAACAATATGGTCATGTCATGGCTTGTCCACTCGATGACTCTTGACATTGGCAAAAATTTTCTGTCATTCGATACAGCTAAGGAAATATGGGATATGGTGAAAGAAATGTTCTTTGACAAGGAAAACACGTCAGAAATTGTACAGATTGAAGGTATCCTTTATGACTTGCGTCAAGGTGAACAAATGGTAACTAAATATTTCAATACTCTTACTCGTCTATGGCGCTAGCTTGATACTTTTGAAGTTCATAACTGGTCTTGTGCTACTGATGGTTTATTGTATAAAAAGATTGTCGAAGGGAAACGGGTTTATAATTTTTGTTAGGCTTGAACAAAAATTTAGATGAAATCAGAGGATGATTTATGGAGGTTAACCTCTAGCTAGCCTCAGAGAAGCATTCTCTGAAGTCCGCTGAGAAGAAAGCCAGAAGAAACTCATGATGGGGTCTTATCAATAACTCAATATGGCATAAAGCTTGGCCCTCAAAACCCAATTTGCTCCTTCTGACAACTGTTAGAAAAATGGAGGTAAACCGTGGTACGATCATTGTAGAAAGCCTGGATACTTGAGAGAAACATGCTAGAAGATTCATGAAAAGCTAGTGGATTGGAAGCCTCGTCAACAGCTTGAGAATTAAGGACATTGAAATCATGTTGCTGCCGAGGAACTGTCAAATCAACCTGAAGCAAGTCCCTTTAACAAGGAACAAATGGAGATGCTTTAGAAACTTTTCCTGTCTATGCAATCTCAAACAAGCTCATCTTCCGGTCATGTCATTTGGTCAAGCACCTTGGCCTACAAAGGTAATCCCTTGAACGTTCTTAGTGTGGGTAAAATATGTAAAAAATCTTGGATATTTTTTTAGCAATTAAGGATAAGAGAAACTATTTTTTTTTCCTCATAGTTTTCATTTCTTTCATTTTTCTTACTTTTCTATATTTCTAATTTCTCATTCTCTTTTTTTTTTTCTCTTACATATTTTTTTTTATTTATATTTTGTTATAAAATATATACTCTTAGTGATAAAAATAAAAAAATATTGATAATAAAAAATAATTTTAACAGAAAAATATATATTTTATTATCGATATAAAATTTTTACCATTAAAAATATATTTTTATTACATAAGACGAAATAGTTTTTTTTTTCCCTTCAAAAAGCAATCGGAGTAGGCATCAACCCTTCAACTATTAATTGCGGTAAAACAAGAAAGGAAGGGTGAATGTGATGATGGTCCCCAGTTTACCATTGGGCCACGATCAAAGCACGCTTCATACGCAGTCCATTAGTGGTACATCTTTATTTTCTCAGCTCATCTCCTTTTTTGATTCTTAAGCTTTTGTCATTGTTTGGTCTTCCAAATTTTACAAATTCTATAAAGATTCTTCCATTCATGAGAAATCCACTGTACATACACATTTATATCATTCTTCTAAAAGAGTGAGACTAAAAACACTTTCTTTAAAGTAGTTTTAAAATTTTAAATTAAGAAGACGAAGTTCGTGATATTACAAGTTTAAAAAGCGTGATCTTCATTTAACTTATGTATTGATCGATATCGTGTTCAAGTCATGGGATTGTACACATTTCTTTAGCAAATACTTTTTGTGTACTGACTTTTTAATGTGTTACAACTCGTGCTCATCCCGTCTTGCTGCCCTTTTTAATTGGATTTTTTTCTATAAATATGGATTTACATTATTAGTAGATTTTGAGTTTTATTAAAACAAGTTAAGTGATTGATTTATTAATAGGACTTAAAAAAATCTAAATCGGTTCTTAGACACTTGAGTAATTGTTTAGACGAGTTGCTAAACTTAATTGGATTAAACAAAAACAAAGAGATTACTCAAACCAAACACTGTAGTAGCAGTTTACATGAATTGAAATCATAGACAAATAACTTGCATCGCGCTTGGTCTTGTATAGGTGTGTGTAGATAGCAGCAGAGATACAAGCAATGAGATGAAAAGAGTAGATACACAACCAACAACCACCAACAATAGGGGTTGACTCGAGCATACGAATATTAAGGTGTTTGAACTCAACTCATTTTAAAATGAATAGTCTCGAGCTTAAAATTTGGGTTCGAGCTCGATTAATTTTGTGATGGCTCAAATTCGGTTCGTACTCTATGAAAAATGAGCCTATTCGAGCCCGAACTCGAGCCCGAGTCTTGGATTGCCCATTCGAGCTCAAACTTGAGTTTAGATTTAATTTTAATAAATAAAAATTTTAATATTAATATAAATATTAACTCGAACTTGACTCGAACTCGATAATACCTTATCGAATTGTTTGAAAACTTTTTTAACTGAACTTTAAAGTATTCAAGCTCGGCTCGATAATTTAATCCAACTTAATTTTCAGATTCGAACCCGATCGAACCGAACTTTAATCGAATTCAAGCTTTAATAGCTTGATAAAAACTCGACTCAAATCCACTCCTATCCAACGAGATAAAATGGTACATACAAATATACAATAAACAGAACAAGCAATTATATTGCAATAAACTTTGGGTATGATTTATTGAAGTGTGTATAGACAGCTTGTTGCAGGGATATGTCCTCTAGTACCAATTCTGCTGCAGAGGTTGGCTAGGTCTCCTTTTAAATTTTGGGCTGGGCCTTTCCTTCTCATCAACTCATTAAACAACGAGGTATCAGATAAGCGCCAATCCAATCCCTATAATCCAAGCCCATCTCCATGCCATGTCGCTAAATTAATTGTGTTAAATTTAGGGGTTATCAATTACCACGGTGAGTTGGAAAATTTCAAGTTTTTAAATAGGGTGGTAGGGGGTGCTACAGCTTAATCGAAACCCATGGGGCATTCTTCTACGCCTTAAAGCCGCTTCAACAGAACAAAATTGGCAGCACGTAAGCAGCTGCTGGACAGACATATTGTCAGAGCAGAAATTGTTTAGCCCAAAACCTAAGAACCTTGGGTGAATCTTCAGATGGAAACTCAAGAAAGAAAGTACTTCCAACTGATATTAAAACCATAAATTTAAGACTTAAAATTTGCGTTTCTGCATTTTAAACTACAACATTAATGAAGGGCCTCTAAGCTAGCAATAAATCCTAAATCCCACTCTCTTTGCTTGTTTGCATGGAGAAGGATAAGCACATCTTAAACTCATCTCCTCTCCATCAAGAACCTTCATAAGAAACATAAAAGCATCAATGATCCAAAAGGATAAAAGACCAAACAACAAACCTAAAGAAGCAAAGATCCTTGTTATGCTCCCCCTCAGATCTCCATTTTCCATGACATAGCAAAGTTTTTCCCCACAGGGATTTCCAGACCCTTAACCTCTACCATCAGACTCTTTTTATTTCCTTCAACATCGATCTCCTCAACATATTTCTGCTCCGATGAACTCAACTTTATGCTTGATATACCAGAAACTGGGTTTTCATTAATCTCAAGTGCAGATGCCTGTCTGCTTCCATCCAATCCCAACACACTCACCTTCTCAATAATCCAACCCTTGTCTAAAGCAAATTTGCCCTCTTGAACCTGTGACCACACCTTCACAGCTCCCTGGCTCAGAGTTGCGTAGAAGTCAGCATATGTAGAATACCCATTACCAAGATTCATGTCAGGAAGTTCATCATTATCAAGGAAGAGGTTCCCTTTGGCTTGCCCCTCATTCGCCCCTGCTGGGAAAGTCACTATGAGGCTAAATGGTGTCATTCTTGCTTCCTTAGAAATCATTCCACCCTGCTGCATTGGTAATATGGTATTTTGATACAAATGCACATTAACCACATGCAAAGGTGCATCTAAGGTCACATACTGGCCATCTTTGGAGGCAACAATCTGCGTCATGTCAAATAAACTGTACCAAGTACCTGGAGGGAAGAGTGCTTTAACCTCCGTTTTGCCCTGCTCAAGCACCGGAGACACCATGAGACCGCTCCCTAGCAAGAACTGCGTGCTCAAATCATAACATTCAGTGTAATTTGGGAATGAGAAGAAAAGTGGCCTTGCAATTGGAGCTCCGGTAATATGAGCCTCGTAGTTCAGTGTGTACAAGTAAGGAAGGAGTTTATACCTCATACCAAGAGCGTTACGAGCAGACTCAGCTACTGATTCCCATTGATAAAGCTCCTGTCTTGGGGAGTAATAGTTTGCATGATCCCTTGAGAAAGGGTAGAAAGCACCTACTTCAATCCAACGGTTGCAAAGTTCTTCTGTGGGAGCAGGATAGAACCCACATATATCTGAGCCAACCATTGGCACCCCAAATATTCCAAAATTTAACATTGTAGATATGGAGTACTTCAAATCTTTCCAGGTTCCCTGATTATCACCTGTCCAATGGGCAGCATAGTGGCCTGAACCAACATAAGTGGAACGTGACAATATAAATGGTCGCTTACCCTCAAGCCCTTGAAGGGCCTTGTGAGTTGCAATGGATTGAGAAAATCCGTAGAGACTGTGAGCATCATACTCCAAAACGCCATTGTAGTGAGATGCACTAGTGGCTATGGTTTTGAACCCTATTGGCGCCTGCATTCCTGAAGCATTTATCTTGTATGGTGGTTCGTCCCACCTTGTCTTTGTAATGTTCTTGCAGTCCAGGCAACAAATCCAACCAGGTCCGGTCCCAGTTGGGCACTGCTTTCCCTTTGGAATTGTGCACTTCCCGGAACAGAAATTTGAAACTTCGTTCATGTCAATCCATAACCCATCAACAGGGACAAGTTCATGGAAGCGGCGAATTTCATCACCCCACCAATCAACTGTTTTAGGGTTGAGGAAGTCAGGGAAGTTAACAGCCCCAGGCCAAACTTGAGCTAAAAAGGGCTCACCCTCATACTTAATGAAAACATCATTGGCCATGGCTCTTTGGTATACACCATAACTAGAATTGACAGCAATTCCAGGATCAATGATGACAATGTACTTCATGCCTATGCTATGTATTTTGTCTAGGAATGCCAAAAGCTTTGGACGAGGGTAGTTATTGGGGTTGAGGGTGAAGTCCTTGTGGCCGTCCATGTGATCATCATCATTCCAAATTACGTCAAGTGGAATTTTAGCCTTTTTGTAGTTCTCAACAACATCTTCAACCACCGATAGGTTATGGTAACCCCATCTGCATTGGTGGAATCCTGTAACATCAAATCCAAAAGACCAAATAACATGAATATCAATATTTTCTTAATTTCTCACAATGAGCAATTTAAATGAATATCCTGTAGCATTGTCCTATTAGTTGGACAAAAATCAGCAAATGGAATATGCAATGCTCAGGGAATGACACTGAGATCTAGCAGTTAGGAATTTGTTAGGGTATAAGTTTTGACTTTATAACACAGAGTACCAAAAATGAAGTCAGAAGTTTTAATCAGAAGATATGTAAAGTTCTGTCCCACCACTCTTTGAGTAGTAGCTGATTACCAAGATATATTAGAAGATACAGAAAAATAATACTTCCAAGCAAAGTCCAACTGAAGGAAATTAGAAAGCTGGACGGCGCGAAGCAAAAGCTGTTGGCACTACAAGTTTCTTATTGCTCTGGTTTGATCTATCTTAAAATTCTACACACATCTAACCTCTTTAATTGAACAGAAATGCACAAACGGAAGCTAAATCTAATCAAGTAACACTAAAAAGTGAGAGTAGACTGATCACTTGAGAAGAGTTGTATGAACATTTCCTGTTAAGTCTTAAGAGTTAAAACGAATCCACAGTGAACTCAATAAATCAGATTTGAGGAGACAGTTTCAGGACAGTTGATGTGTTTACGTTTGACTCAAATCCTTGTAATTGGTTTGCAAGATAATTGTTATGATATTTAGTGAGTGAAAAACTTAATCTTGGCATTTTCCCTATATTAAGAGACAAAAGAAAAGAAAGATTCACCAAAAAACATCACGTCGTTCTCTCGTTCTAGGACTTACTCTAACTGTAAGACAACTAGACATCATTTTCAATTGAAACAAACAAAAAACTTTGTATTTCATCACTAGGACGGCATGAAAAGAGAGATTTTTTTTTTTCATCCAAGAGTTAAAATTGCTTTGTGTTATTTATTTTTTATTGACCCGGACTAGATAATATATTCAACTATTAGATAACATGAAGAGAAAAAGAAAAAAAAGAAGAGATTTTCTTTCTATTGAATGGTTAAAATTGCTTTGAATATCTTTTTGGATGGGCCTAGATTCTAAAGGCTATTTTAATCACATTGATAGATGAGAGCATTAAAGATGCCCATTAAAGTAAAACAAAATACGTTACCGTGACCCACCATCCCATATTAAAGAGGAACAACAACATCACTACCCTGCAACATCTTGTGAATAAACGTGAACGCGCATGTAGCAGATTGATGGATCATACCATCAACCAATGCTTGCTCACGTGCTCTACCAATCAGACGGTCCTAATTCTCTCGCTTATCTCTAATCGCATAAAGGTCTACAATCATGGCTCCACACAAAAACAGAACTCCACTAGTGTCTATTACAATAACCAATAACATGAATCCATGATTACACGCAACATAATTTGCAAATGAACCAGATACGACCAAAACTAAAGAATTATATCAAGACTTAAAAAATAAGATAATTCTAAATATCAATTCTAATGGGATTCGGCTCCAGTCCCTCGCTTTTTTAATGCTTTGCCGGAAAGGATGAAATCTAAAGTGCTTCTCCATGTTTTATAATTCTTTTTCCCGAAGTAGGACTGAAGCCGCAATCAAACCCATCACTTTCCTAAAAATTTCCGTTTACTTGACAGTATCAAATTTAAATTAACCACAATTAATAATAAACATAAACATAATTTTAGTAACCAAGGACCACCTACACAAAATAAATTACTATTGCAGAGATAATTTTCCTCGATCTAAAGTCTAAACTCCAAACAAGTTAATAAACCAATCAAGTAAAAGGAATTGCAGTGAAAATGAAGCAAGGAGAGTGAAAACTAAAAACAGAGTAGCGAGTCACATTACCTAGTGCCCAGTAAGGCATTGGAGCCGGTCTGCCGATAAATGCGGTGTACTGATCAACAACGGCAAGGGGAGTGGGCCCAGAAAAGAAGTAAAAGTCGAAAACACCCCCAATAATCTTGTACGTCAAAGAATTCCCTCTGTAGAACACATCCATGCCGTTGCTGTTAAGCAGCAGAACAGCATGTGCTAATGCTTGACCACCCACATTCCTAAGATCCATGTACATCGGGTGGGACCCATACAAATCAGTGTTGAGATTAATGGCTGATATGTCCAGTGTGTATAAAGTATATGGATCGTTTGGATACAGCTTGATTCCATGGGGTTGTGTGTTCTCCCCAAGACCGTACAGTGAGGCATCTTTGGGTAATTTGGTGGAAATCTCAAGGTACTGGTCCTTAAACACCATTTCACCAAATGGGTCTGATTCATCAGAGCTCGAGTTGAAAAGGGTTTGCCCATTTGATTTCCTTTTCACTGCAAACCCAAATGGGTCCGCTGTGTAGCTGAATATGAGCTCAGACCCTGAGAGCTCTTTTACTGTGATTGGGTTCTTTCTTGATCTCTCAATGGTTTGCTTCAATACCGGTGGTTGCTCCCTGGGCAGGAGATTGTACGGTACCTCCCACCTCTGCTTCTCTGCGTCTGTTATGTGGACCCTCAAACGATCTTGGGTTTCCTGCCTGCAAATTCAATGGACCAAATTTGATCAAGAAATGGGTTTTTTGTTTAGAGTTGGGGGTTTGTGCATCGAAAGACATGGAAATGCGTTGCATGGGATCACTTACTTGACATAGAGCTGGAGGAGGGGGATATCAGAGCCGTAGACTTTGTTCTTCTGCTTGACTAGGAGGTGACCCAGAAAGCCGCCATCAGGGGTCTCTTCGATAGAGATCAGACGGTAGCCTTTGCCAATCTTGGTAGGGGTGGAGGAGGATAAATTTACTCCGCAGGCACATAATAGCAAAAATAGTAGAAGAGAAGGTAATGAGCAAAATGAAGTAAAAGAGACCATTGCTTACTACTTACTACTAGCAAGCAAACAGCAAGAGAAGCTATTCGTAAGATAACAGCGTTTGTTGATGTTTGGTAGTATAAATAAAGGGACGGAGGCTGAGAGAGTCATCACATACATGTGAGGTGGATGAAACCATATCAGGGCATGTGATGATAATGGCCTGTGGGACTTTGAGCCCCACATAATGTTAAATTTCGTTTTTCTACTTCTGCCTTCGATCGTGGTGACTGTTCGATAAGTATTTGTACAATATCTTTGGGGATCGTCTTGATTCTTCGATAGTTTTACCTTACATTCGTGAGCAAAGTGATAATGATAAATCAATAGTTAAAGTTCAAAGATATTTTATATAAACAATAATTACAATAATAGTATTATAGCTAAAGTTTCATAGATTCAGTTTTTTTTTTGGTAATTCATAAGAAAATATTGGATTTTAACAGAGTCATACTTTCAATAATATTAGAGCTGTTTGGATTAAGAGACAAAAGTGAGATTAGATAGCACTGGACTAATTCAATCTCACTTTTGTCTCTAGGTGATGTTTGGTTGGCAAAAAAATTGGGAGTAAGTTAATTCATCATAAGACTTAATCCCTAATTTGTTGTCCCACACCTCTCATGGGACAACATTAGTCCCACTCATTTAGGATTATTTCCTTTTTCTTTTTCGTTTTTGCCTCCCATTGCAGAGCTGCTTCCACACTTCTTTTTCTTCTTCTTTCATCTTGGCAAATCTGCGATTTAGAAACCACCACACAAAATCGTCGTTGACATCTACCACTGGTTTGTTGTTATTGTTGTCGAAGGGGCGAGTGGGAGGAATAGGTCTGATTCGTGCCGCCATTTGGATCGCGTCGTTGCCTAGTTTGGACCACTGCCTAGTTCGCACGACCATCTGTTCACTTTTGTTCATTCTATGAATTCTATCTTTCATAAATTCTCTGATTCAAGAAAAAAACGATGAGGACTAAGTAAAAACTTTTAATTTCCATTAACCAAGTAGTATACCTTGAATCTGGAAAAAAAAAATGATGACCATATATCTAGTTTTTTTCTCTTTGTTTTTCCATCAATTTTACTTGCAGGCGCTCTCTTATTAGTGTTATTATTAACCTCTACGTGATGATGCAGACAAAATAATAAAGAGTAGAATTTTTTAAAAAAAATTGGTGAGTTTTTTTTCTATGCTAATTTTGCTTCTACGTAAAATCTTTGCTAAAACAAACGTTCGGTACTAGATATTTTTTTTATATTAATAAATATCATAAAAGTAGATTAATTGACGGTAAAAAAAAATCTATTCAAAAAATTTATCAAATATGTTGTTTGATAAATTGAGATAATGTTTATTGTGAAAATTTTGTAAGGGTTGTGTATAAACTAGGGTTGGTAGGAGATGATGAATGGTAAAAGGTAAAATGTTTTTTTTTTAATTTGTTATCATATTTTAATATAAAATTAGACAATCTTATAAATCGAATATAAAATTTAAATAATTTTATTTTAATCTTTTATAATCTTACGTAACTATAATTCTAATTAATCCTATCTCACTCACTGTAATAATTTCCGTGAGACAAACGTATCCTTGTAGTTTAAACTTTAACCTTAACTTTAACTTTAACTTTAACTCTAACTCTAACTCTAACTCTAACTCATATATTTTACAAATATCTTTTGTGCTCCAATATGGAAAGGTCATTTTCCTGTTTCAGTATGGAAAAGTTAAACTCCTACATGCGAGGGGTCATTCTATTTCTCTTTTGATCATGAATCAGTAAAAACAAGTCATGTTTTGTTTAAAATTTCACACTTTCAATGTTAAAATTAATTATCAATCTATTATCCATCATATATTAAAAAGATTACAAAAGTCAATATATTTTGATAATTTTGATAGAGCCCACAATACCCTCGACCAATAGACTATTGACAAGTGAAGCCGCCCGTCACCAATAAGCAGTTGACATGTGTTCGGCTTCCGTCTCACAGCAAAATACACGTGGAATGAACAAATCACGTAATCGCCACGTCAAAGTGTAATTAGCGGACCAAACCACGCCTGAGCACGCGATCGTCTGAGCACGGATCTGAGACTTCACTGCAGAAGCGCGAGATCACAGGGATGAAGCCATCCCTCCCATGTGCCCGACCTCACCTCAGAAGACTATAAATGGCCAAAGGTACGTAGATTCAAGACACATTCTCTATTTTTCACAAATTCATTACACAAATTAGCTCTCCCCACTTTCTTGAGCTCTCGTTTTGACTAGAGCGTCTGAGTGTCCTCAGAGGCCTCCCCTTCTTCTCCATCCATGGACTCTCTAGTTCACCCATTCTACTTGTGCAGGTCCTAAGGATTAGACCCCGAGTCAACAGCGATCCCTTGTATCAACAAATTTCAACATTGAATCTAAGTTTTAAATTTTTTTTTTCACAAAACTTGATACGATTTAAACCATCAATAAAATATAAATTAATATACCAAAAAATATAACTTAAGTCATGCCCTAAAACAATAATTTGTGTTTGAGGTTTTATGTATTAGATTTATTATATGAATTTATTAATTGGTAAATTCCAATCTTGAATATCCTAAACCTAATATAAAAAAAATTGTTATTAAATTGTACTTATTTTTTAAAATTATGGAACTTATATTATTTTATTTCTTAATTCTAATAAAAACGAATAATTTATGCAGTTGTGAGTGTATTTTACATGTAGATGAATTTTGCACATGTTGATGCCAAAAACGATTGGTGCTGACGTGGCTCGGGTGTTGATATGGTTTGGGAGTTGATATGGCTTAGGTGCTGATATGGCTTGGGCCCTGCACAAGTAACAGGGTTGAACTAAAGGCCCTCGGAAGGAGGGGAGGGAGAGACCTCCGAGAGCGCTCCGAAGCTTAAGTTAGCACGAGAGCTTAAGGGAGAAGCCGAGGGCTTAAGTAATTGGAGTGTAAGTAAAATGAGTCTGAATGCCTATGAATTTCATACCTAGGATTTTTTATAGTCATCCGCCCATGGGAAGGCATTGATTACAAGCTCAAGAGATGGCGTACTGTAGGATAGCTGCAGGGCGACGCAGTGTAGGGTAGCTGTAGGGTGATGCAGTGTAGGGTAACTGCAGGGTGACGTACCGTAGGGTGGCTGTAGGGTCATGGATGTAGGTGGCTGTAGGGTGGCGTAGAGGGGCTGCAAGGTTGCGTGCGTAGAAGGGGCCCAAGTGTGGGTTTACTGGGTTGTTCTTCATTGGGCTGGAGTGTTTGCTGGGCCGGAAGGTTTACTGGGCCGCTCACTGGGTCGGAGGGTTTACTGGGCCGCTCATCGGGCCAAAGTGTTCACTGGGCTGCTCATCAGGCTGGAGTGTTCACTGGGCCGCTCATTGGGCCGGAGTGTCTACTGGGTAAGAGTGCTCATTGGGCTAGAGAGTTTACTGGGTCGGAGTATTAGTTTGCTAGGCCGCTCATTGGGCTGGAGTATTTTGGGCCACATCACAGGCCCCCCACTTCCTTGAGTATATTTAAGTACTTAAGGAAGTATTGTGTGGCACGGGCTTTTAATGGAGCTGAAAATGTACACGTGAGTCAGACTAGTGTTTGGGACGGCTGTCTTTGGGAGCCGATTCGTCATTTTCGGGAAACGAAGAGTCGTCTGGAGAAGCATAAGTAGCCTCAAAACCGTAAAGTCTTATCGTTTCCCATTTTTTTGCATTTAATCCTCTCGTTGAGCGTGTTTTCTCTTCTTATAAAAGGAGCCTCTGACACATTTTCCTTTAAACTGAAACAAGTCTGATTTTTCAAGAAGATAGGGGTTTGGCCATACTTTCTGACTGAGGGGTCACGTGGAAAATTATGATGGTGTGGGTCTCAGCAAAGGAGGGGAGTCAGCAGTTCATTGAGGGATTTATGGAAGCCAAAAGGGTGGATGGGCCCACTCTGGAGGGAGAATGTCGTTCGACGAGTAAGGACCTTCTCTTGATTCCAAGCGGAAGTCAGGACCTCTTTCAGATTTCAAGTGGGGACAAAGACCTCTTCTAGATTTCGAGCGGGAGCGATTGAGGAGGTCCCCTGGGTCTGGAACTGTTCATGGCAGGTGAGGGTTTTCAGGCTTAAGAGGGAAACCAAAGAGAGCTGAAGAGGGTGAGGGAGCTCGTGTACTAAACTGCCTAAAAGCTTGGTGTTTCAGTTTTCCCTTTGTACTTCGAGGCCATTAGGGCCATATTTTCCTTGTACTTCGAGGTAGTTAGTTGTAATTCTCTTGAATTAATAAAATGTCTTTCTTTCAATCTTTGTCTTGCATGATATCTTTGTCTTTCATACTTATTCAATAAAATGAACTTGATTTTGGGTATAATGCGGGAGAAGCTTCAAATACTTGAACTAGGAGAAGTCTTGGCCGAGAGTCTGACAATTGTTTCACGATGCTTGGACTTGGAGAACTTGTCCGAGTGTTTGTAGAGCAATTCAAACGCTCGGACCTGTAGAACTTATCCAAGCGTTTGACAGGCAGTTCAAATGCTCGGACCTGTAGAACTTGTCCGAACGTTTGTGAAGCAGCTCAAACACTCAGACCTAGAGAACTTGTCCGAGCGTTTGATAAGCAGTTCAAATGCTCAAACGCTTGGACCTAGAGAACTTGTCCGTGTGATCAAGAATTGGAGAAATTATGCTCATGTTATTTCTTCCTTCTTACGTACGTGTGCTTTTTCCTTACTTTGGGCCCTCATGGTTTCCCTTTTTGCAGGCGCAACAAATAATGACGGCCGACGTTAAATGGCGGCGCATTAATGACAGTAGGAGGCGCGCTTAGATTGACAGCTGTCACCTCGGGGTACGAAAACGACACCTCGGTGACAACAAAGGTCGTGTCATTTCGTTTGGAGAGCTTGAGTTAATGCCTATCGATTTTGCTGCCCCGGCTTCTATGAAAGAGGATCTGTGCTTCTTTCATTTCTCACTTGCATTTTTTAGAGTCCATAGCTAGAGAAGAATTTTGAGAGCGTTCGGTTTTTTTTTTTTTTAAGAGGCAACCCCAAAAAGAATTTGGTGAGTAAGATGTCCGAGGGTGATATAAGCGGGGATCTTTCCAGGGAGCTAGATGAGGTAATGGGAGTTTCCTCCAGCGAAAAGGTCTCTTTCTTGGAAGCTGTCCCCTGTGATGGGGCTCTGGCCCTCGTGCCCTACGCTCCAGGGAGAGGGGATGATGAGGAGAGTGAGGATAGGGAGTCATCCGGGGAGAAGGATGTCCGGGCGTCAATGCTCGTCAGGGATGACGCCCTGGATACTAAGAGGGAGGAGTGGACGTTCGAAGCGAACTCCATTCCAAGTTCTATAGTGGAGTCTAAGCTTGTGGGGATCAGGATTAGGTTTAGGATCCCCATGGATTACCATATGAGGGCTCCAAAAGGCGGGGAGAGGGCCTGCAACATCCTCCCTGGGCGGGTGCATTATGAGCTGTGTGTTTACGAGCAGCAGCTGAAGGCCGGGCTCAGGTTCCTTCTCCATCCGTTTTTTTGCTCGGTGCTCCGACATTTCGGCATCGCGCTAAGTCAATTAGTGCCTAATTCTGTCCGAATGATCCTGACATTCATTACTGTGTGCTAGGAGATGGGAGGAATGATGAACATGAACGTGTTCAAAGTGCACTTCCAATTAGCTCGCCTTGGTCATACGGGGTGGGTCATTGTGAGTTCGAGGAGGCAGAAGAGGGTTTTAAAGTATAAGCCTTCTTCTGTGAAGAGGTGGAAATGAGCTTTCTTTTTCATAAGGAGTGCTGAAAGCTTCGAAGTTCCCCTCACTTGGAGTTTGGAGCATGTTGGCAAGTGCAAAAGGCCGCACCTCCTACACCGAGAACAGGAGACGGTGAAGGTTATGCTGGCCGCGCCCTTGGAAGTTGGGGTGCTCGGAGATAACGAAGAGCTCCACAGGCGTGCCTTTTGCCCTCCTAGCCTTCTGTCGGACCTCGAACACGGTAGCCTTTAGCCTTTCATTCTTGTAGTAACTTTGATTTTTTATTTCAAGTTATTAGCACTCGTTCTTTGTGCAGAGATGGATGTGGCTGCCAAGGTTATGAAGAGGGCGAGGCGCATGTCCCGAGAAAAAAAATGGGCTATGGAGGCTGGTAGCTCGGGACAGGAGCAGAAGAAGGCTCGGGCCTCGACCCCGGTTCCAGTAGCTGAAGGGAGCCTTTCGAGGGTTCCAGCTTCTGAGGGTGGGGAATACCCCGCTGCACCTACTCCCTCGGAACCGTCTTCCTCCAGGGGAGGATCCGGAGCTACTACTACTTTCACGCCGAGGTGGGCGCTGAGGGGTGATGACTTAGTGTTCGCTCACCCAAAGGTCGCGCATGAGCACCTCATCTTGAGGATCCCTCCCCGCGATATGCTGGAGCTCTCGACGAAGCCCTTTGAGGCGTTGTGCTCTGCTGCGGAGATCACTTTTTCCCAAGTAATTCCCCTTTAATTTATTCTGTTTTTTATTTGTTTTCTTTTAATAATGTTTGCATTTCAGGCCAGAGTCATTGGCGGTGTCCTCGCTCGACGCTGTGCAGATATTGGTGATCTTTTGGAGAAGACCGAGTATAAGCTGGAGGAGACCTGAGAGCTAGTTCGGGTTTTATCTTCTTCCTTAGAGTCGACCGAACGGACCAAGGACGATGCCGTCTTTGAGAGGGACCAGCATCACAAGTCCAAGGATGCCCTTAGGAATGAGAGGGACCTGGCCCGAGCCCAGATGGAGGAGGTGGTCGCGAAGGCTGCTGAAAGAGAGGAAGAACTACTGGATCAGGCGGGGGACCAGATCATGATAGGCTTTAATGAGGCCAAGAGACAGGTTGAGTTCCTTTACTTGGGGCTCGATTTTTCAAGCCTCGATCTTGGTGCTCCTCCGAGAGAAATGGGAGTGGTTATCGCGACAGATCTTGACGCTAGGGAGGTCACGGAAGATGACTGCTGGGAGTGATACCCAGGAAGCAAGGGGTGACGATGAGGCCTAAGAGGCTCCCACTTCTTTAGACTAGTTTTTCTTGTGCTTTGTTGTACCCAAGGCCATTAGCGACTAATTTTGTACTTAAGTTTTTACTTGATGAAATTTTCAGAATTTCAAACTTTAAACTTTATTAAACCTTTTCTTTTACACTTCATTAGTAAAATTTATGGAGATTCTCCACGTTCCAAGTGTGTGGGATAGGTTTGCCATCCAATTCCTCGAGCTCATAGGTGCCAATCCGGCAAACGCTTCGGATTCGGTATGGGCCTTCCCAATTTGAAATGAGCTTTCCCGTATGGTAAGGACGGGACACTTCACTCTTTCGCAGGATAAGGTCATGGAGTTTGAAGCTCCTGTTCCGGACTCAGGAATTGTAATACTGGGCTACCCTTTGCTGGTACTTGGCTAAGCAGACCTGGGCTCTATCCCGTGCTTCGTCAACCAAGTCTGCGTTCATCCTTAAGGCTTCCTCATTGTTACTAGGTTTGAAAAGTTGTACGCGCATCAAGGGAATTCCAATTTCGACGAGGATAACAGCTTTCAAACCGTACGTCATGAAGAACGGGATTCCCCCGTTGACGTATGCACGGTCGTCCGATAGGCTCAAAGAACGTTGGGGAGTTGGTCGGCCCAGTGTTTGTCTTCTCCGTCTAGTCTTCTCTTGATTCCTTGGATGAGGGTCCTGTTGGTGACTTCGGCCTGGCCATTGGCCTGTAGGTATCCAACAAATGAGAATCGATGTTCGATTTGGAGATATTCACAGAATGTTTTTAACCGAGAGCTATCAAATTGCTTTCTGTTATCAGTGACCAATATCCGAGGAATCTTGAACCGATATACGATCGTTTTCCAAACGAAGTACCGGGTTTGGTGGTCTGTGATGTTGGCCAGTGGTTCCGCCTTGCCCCACTTAGTGAAGTAATCAATGGCTATGATAAGGTGTTTCTTCTATCCAACAGACGTGTGGAAAGGGCCAAGGATATCCATCCCCCACATAGTGAAGAGGAGGGGACTGGTGATGAAGACAAGAGGGTTAGTGGGTCAGTGCGATATTGGAGAGCATCGTTGACAGTTTTCACATTTCTTGACTAAATCAGCTGCTTCTTCTTTCATTTTGGGCCAGTAATACCCTTGGCGGAGAACCTTGAAAGTTAAGGCCCGGGCTCCCAAGTGATTCCTACATATTCCTTCATGGACTTCTCGGAGGGCATAGTTGGCCTCCCACGGCCTGAGGCGTCATAGGTAAGACAGGGTCAGGGCCCTTTTGTATAGTTGTCCTTCTATGAGGGTGTACTAGGAGGCTTGGGAGATTAGTTTCCTAGCTTGATCTTTTTGCTTGGGTACTATGCCATCCTTCAAATACCGGAGGATTGGGTCCATCCATGTTGCTTCCTTTTCCACTAGTAGAACTGGAGTTTCATCTATACTTGGGATGGAGAGGATTTCCTGGTAGATAGCTTGGGTCGGCACCAGGTGTCAGGATGAGGCCAAGTTGGCCAAGGCATTTGCCTTGGAGTTTTCAGCTCGAGAGATCTGAGTTATCCGGAATATCTTGAAGTTCTCGACAAGCTTTTTTCACTTTTTGGAGATATTGGGCGAGCTTCTCTCCCCAAGCCTCAAACTCTCCCTTTATCTGACTCACTACTAATTGAGAGTCGTTAAATGCTTCCAGAACTTCGACGGCCAATGTTTTGGCCAATCTTAGACCAGCTAGGAGGGCTTCGTACTCTGCCTCATTATTGGAGGTTTTGAACTCAAACCTTAAGGTGTACTCGATCATAAAGCCTTCTAGACTACAAAGAATGAGTCCTGCCCCACTCTCCAGTGAATTGAAGGATCTGTCGACATGGAGGATCCACCCTGAAGGGGATCCACTAGTCCCTGATGTTGTTGACTCGTCCGGATCTATGGACAGAGTTGTCTCTACAATGAAGTCGGCCAAAGCCTGGCCTTTGATTGCTTGTCGGGGCTGGTAGCAGATGTCAAACTCTTCCAGTTCTACCGTCCATTTTACCATCCTTCTAGATACATTCGGATTATGTAGGACCTGCCTTAGGGGTTGATCTGTTAGGAGGGTGACGGTATGCACCTGAAAATAGGGTCGGAACTTCGGTACAGCTACTACCAGGGCATAGGCCATCTTCTCAATAAGAGGATACCTTATCTCAGCTTTGTGGAGAATTCTACTAATATAGTAAATGGGTTTCTGGATGCCTGCCTCTTCCCAGATGAGGACAGAGGCCATGGTGTTCTGCCCAGCTGACAAATAAAATAATAGCTCCTTATCCGGGAGTGGCTTGGTTAAGAGCGATTGTGAACTCAGATATCTCTTCAAATCTTCGAAAGCTTCTTGGCAACTCTCAAACCAGGAGAAATCTTTTACTTTCTTGATGGCCTTAAAGAAAGGCTGACATCTTTTCGTAGATTTAGACATGAATCGGTTTAGGCCGCTACTCTGCCGGTGAGCCGCTGGACTTCCTTCACGGACTTAGGGGTGGTCATATCGAGGATGGCTTTTACCTTTTCCATGTTGACTTCTATACCTCTCTAGGTAATCATGAACCCTAGGAATTTACCCTTTGTTACTCCGAATGCACACTTAGAGGGATTCAACCTCATGTTATGCTTGTGTGGTACTCCGAACACCTCTTCTAAGTCGGAACAGTGGTTATGTGCCTCTGTGCTTTTAACCATCATGTCTTCCATATAGACTTCCATATTTTGCCCTATCTGTTTCTTGAAGATTTTGTTCACCAACCTCTGATAGGTTGTCACAGCATTCTTGAGCCCGAAGGGCATGACTTTGTAGCAGTACAGCCCTCTATCAGTGATAAAGGCTATCTTGTCCTGGTCTAATTTATGCATGAAGATCTTGTTGTAGCCGGAGTACACGTCCATGAAAGAAATGAGCTCATGCCTCGAGGTGGCGTCAACCATCTGGTCAACTCGAGGGAGAGGAAAGTTGTCATTTGGGTAGACCTTGTTTAAATTGGTGAAGTCAATAAAAATACACCACTTGCCATTGGCTTTCCAAACCATTACCACATTGGATACCCACTCAGGGTACCTTGCTTCTCTAATGAAACCAGCTTCCAGCAATTTATCTACTTCAGTGTTGATAGCCATCTGGCGCTAGGGGGCAAAGGTCCTTTTCTTTTGAATGACTGGCTTGTACTTAGGGCTACATTCAGGCGATGCTTGATAGTTCCAAGGTTGATCTTCGGCATGTCCGATGCTGACCAGGCAAACAGGTCTTTGTTTTTCTGGAAGAGGGAGAAAAGTTCTTTCCTGTGTTCTTCAGAGAGGTTTGTGTCTATTTGGATGGTTTGGGTAGGGTCCTCCCCAAGTGGTATTGGGGTTAGCTCCTCCACAGGTCATCCTCTTGGGGTTTTCATCTCGTCTTTGAGATCTTCTACTTTGAGAGGCAGGGCCTCAGTCTTCTTCCCTTCTTTGACAGCATTCGGGTAGCACGCCCGGGAGACTTTTTGATCTCCTCTGATCACTCCCTCACCTTCACTGGTGGGAAATTTGACTTTCAAGTGATAGGTGGAAACAACGATCTTCAGTTTGTTGAGGGTGGGTCGGCCGATGATCATATTGTAGGAAGAGGGCTGCTTGACTACCAGGAAGGTGGTCTATACTGTAGAGGTCCTTGGCTCTGTTCCTGCAGTTACTGGGAGGACTTCGACGAACACTGGAGATCCGTCAAAACCATAGAGGGGGCTCGAGGCTGGCTCTAGATGCCCATCCTTCAGTTCCATGCATTGGAAAGCATCATGAAACAGTATGTTTGCAGAGCTTCCATTGTTAATCAGGACCCATCGTATTTCATGGTTGGCCACCAAGAGGGAGACCACCACTGCATCATTGTGAGGAGTCTGCATATCTTTTAGGTCTTTTTCTGTAAAAGAGATCACTGGTTCCGTTCTCCTTCTTTTGTGGGGACCACTAACGGAGGCTACGGCCTTAGTGTATGCTTTACTGTTATGTCCTGAACTGACTCCCGTTGCCGGGCCTCCGCAAATTGTTTTGATGATCTAAGTGGCGGTCACCACTTCCTGCTTTTTCTGACAGGGCCTTTCTTTCTCAATCTTGGGATTCTTTTAAGGGTCCCGTCGCTCTTGCTGTTGGCAGTAGGGACGCCCAACGTCTTTTCTTGATGGTGTGGGCTTATCCTTTCTCTGAGGCTCAGTAAACTCTTTTAGGTATCCCTAGTTGATAAGAGCTTCAATCTGCTCATTCGGGTCGTGGCATTCTTCAGTGTCATGACCATAGTTCTTGTGGAACCGGCACCACCGTCTCTGGTCCCTCTGAGATGCGGATTCTTGGGTGGCCATTGGAGAACAAACATATCTTGGAGTTGCATGAGGACGTTGGTTCTGATTGCATTGAGGGGGGTGAAGCCGTCTACTCGGGGGTGGGGTCGATACCTGTTTTCTTGATGGGGCCTCTTGACCACTCTTTTCTAAGGGTCAGGGTCCTTCCTCTTCTTCTCTGTTTCTCCCACTCTTTCCTTTCTAAAGGCTTGGTCATCCTCTGCAAGCATGTACTTCTCAGCTCGGGCTAGAATCTCATTCATGTCTCTGGGCGAGCGTCGAGTGAGTTTGGAGCTGAAGATACCAGACCTTAATCCATTCTTAAATGCCATTACCTGGACATTTGGGTCGAGGTCAGGAATTTCCCACGCCGCTGTATTAAACCGAGATATGTAGGCTCGGAGCCTCTTCCCTCGATGCTAAATAATGTTGAAGAGGCTTTCTGAAGTTTTCTTCGGCCCTTTACTACTGAGGAAGTGTGAGGCGAAGGCGTAACTGAGCTCTTTAAAATTGTTGATGCTCCCTGGTTTCAGACGCGAGTACCAAGTACCTGCTGTCTTTTCGAGAGTTAGGGGGAAGACACAGCATATGACTGGGTCAGAGTGCCGGTGCAGCATCATAGTTGTTTTGTAGTGCTATAGGTGGCCCATGGGGTTTGCGGAGCCGTCATACATTCTGACTTGAGGCATCCTAAAGTTGGGTGGAAGCGGGGTCTCGAGAACATCTTCCGTGAATGGAGGGTTTTGGATGCTGAGCTCATCCATGATACTGAGATTCTTGTGTCTCAGAGCCAAGTTTATTTTTTCTTCCATTTCTTCAAACCGTCTGTCTAAGTTGAGATTGCTTTTTGAGGAGGAGCTCTCCTTAGATTGGCTGTAATACAGCGAGGACTTGGTAGGGGGTTTGTTGTAGGTCGGGTTATCCCTGTCGGATAACTCTGCTTGCTCTGAAGCTTGGTGAGGAGGGAGGGAAGGTTGCTGACCTCCTCCCTGAACCTGGGCCGCTAGGTTGGCTATCATTCTGAAAAGCTCCTGGAACTGAGCTTGAGTCGCTGGGCTTGAGGGTGTGTAGCAGCTTCCTCGTCATTAGGAGGATCGGTTCCAGAGAGATGAGGGCGCTGCTCCCTGGCGGGGGTCTCTTGCTCGATCCAGGGGTGGTGTGCTCGGGGATCGTGGGGAACCTAGGTCCAGATTAGTGACTGTAAACGCTGCCTCGGATAGGAGCTAAGCATGCTGTTGGAGCTTCCTTGTCGGTCCTTCTGTTACTGCTCTTTAGTGGCATTGTGACAGATGAGTTCTTTTGTATTTCTTCGCTTGCACTGTAGCGAGAGATTGTGGTTTCCCACAGACGAAGCCAATCTA
Organism: Bretschneidera sinensis; assembly: GCA_023935145.1. NCBI lineage: Eukaryota > Viridiplantae > Streptophyta > Magnoliopsida > Brassicales > Akaniaceae > Bretschneidera > Bretschneidera sinensis. The sequence continues at coordinate 20,141,419 of CM043705.1, read as the reverse complement.
TTGATGCCAAAAACGGTTGGTGCTGATGTAGCCCAGGTGCTGACGTGGCCCAGGAGCTGACGTGGCTCGAGTGCTGATATGGTCTGGGAGTTGATATGGCTTAGGTGCTGATATGGCCTGGGCCCTGCACAAGTAACAGGGGTGAACTAAAGGCCCTCGGAAGGAGGGGAGAGGGAGACCTCTGAGGGCGCTCCGAAGCATAAATTAGCACGAGGGCTTAAGGGAGAAGTCGAGGGCTTAAGGAAGAAGCCAAGGGCTTAAGTAATTGGAGTGTAAGTAAAATGAGTCTGAATGCCTATGAATTTCATACCTAGACTTTTTTATAGCCATCCGCCCATGGGAAGGCATTGATTACAAGCTCAGGAGAGGGCGTGCTATAGGATAGCTGCAGGGCGGCACGGCGTAGGGTAGCTGCAGGGTGGCGTACCGTAGGGTGGCTGTAGGGTCGCGGATGTAGGTGGCTGTAGGGCAGCGTAGAGGGGCTGCAGGGCTGTGTGCGTAGAGGGGTTGTAAAGCTGTGTGCGTAGAGGGGGCCTAGGTGTGGGTTTACTGGGCTGCTCTTCATTGGGCCAGAGAGTTTGCTGGGCCGGAATGTTTATTGGGCCGCTCATTGGGTCGGAGGGTTTACTAGGCCGATCATAGGGTCGGAGTGTCTACTGGGCCGGAGTACTCATTGGGCTAGAGAGTTTACTGGGTTGGAATATTAATTTACTAGGCTGCTCATTGGGCCGGAGTATTTTGGGCCACATCAGCACACAAAATCAATGCGTGAAGTGCATGGACTGTTAAAATTTGATAATCATAGTAACATCTACAATTGTTCTTAATATTTATCTAAGCATTAACTGCTAAGCGAGTAAGGTTTGATTTCCTTGATTCATAGTTTTTAAATTTTGTACCTTTTGGAAAGAAAATAAAATTTTGAGAAAATCACAAAATTTTCTATGAAGTTTTCAAATATTATGTTATTTGAATAGAATTTAATTAAGTATGATTCAATAGATTTTCAGTTGTTGATTAACTACTCGCAAAATTGTTGGGAAACTACAGGGGCATGTTTGGATTGAGTTTTTGAAAGCTGAAAACAATTTTCAAAAACATGTTTGGAAAATAGTTTTCAAAAGTCATTTTCTAAAACAGTTTTCAAAAAACCAGTTTTCAAAAATTGTTTTCTGAAAACCCCAAATTGGTGTTTTCTGATATAATTTTCAAAGAATAGCTCTAAAATCAGTGTTTACTTCTCTGTTTCATTCTTCCTCCATGGTATATAAAAAGTATTAAAATTTTGAAAATAAAATAATATTAATTAATTTTAAGTATTTAGTAAATATGAGAAATAAAATTGATATAGATTTTAAATTTAAACTCAAAACTGAAAATAATTACAAGGTGTATCAAAGCAGTTTTCAAAATAAAATTATCCAAACAACATTTCACTGTTTTCTGTTTTGGAAACAGTTTTTGAGTTACAGTTATCCAAACATGTTTTCTTCAGAAAACGTCAAAAAACTGTTTTCAATTTTCATTTTCGAAAACTGAAAACTGAAAATTGTTACCTAAATATGCCACATGTTTTTGGAAAAAAGTTAAAGTGAAATTTTAAAAATGCGAAGAAGTAAGTTAGCTTTTATTAAATTTGATCGATTTTTTTTTGTAATATTACTTTTAACATATATTTTTTTCAATTGAGAGATTTTACACATTATTTTAATCAGTCGTTGATAATTTTTCAATTTTATTTTTTATCGATGAGAATAGACGGTGCTGAAAATTTTCATTTAATAAAACACATACAAAATGTGAAGTAACCATAGAAAAGGGTTAGAGAAATTCTTAGGTTAATTCAACTTACCACATAAATTATAAATCAAACGTAAAGGCACAGTTGCATTAGCATTTCGGCTTGAATTTTAATGCGAAAAAATAATTTAAACAATTTGATTTTGGATCTCCAATGACTTTTTACTATAAATTTTTTTCCATTTGTTTAAATTATTTTTCGCATTAAAATTCCCTGGTAGCATTGGTTACATTAAACTTAACCTAGCATTAATTTTTTTTTTCCTAATAATCTGCTAATTAACTTAATTCCCACTCTTTGCTTGCGATTGCTTAAGGATTACAGCACACGAGATACGAGACAGGGATACAATAGACGACCTTCAAGAAATCAAGAAATCATGTTCTAAGAAACATGGTGGTGGTCACCAATAAATACATTGATATACTAAAAAATAATAATTACTATAACATTTTAGTGCAAGATCCATTCAAATATTTTTTTTTTAGTACTATAAGATTATTAAGATAAAAGAAAAATCCAAAGCTTGATTTTGTCTGATATTATATGGTCTGGTGACCCTTAATAAAATATTGTCACTTTCTCCCCCACGTGTTCACATTTATAATCATCTTTTGGATTATCTAAAGTTTATTGTGCAACATAATCAGGAAAATGCCTTTGTACTATATGGACCAGTACATATAGTGTGCAAGACTGATGAATCAGCAGCAAACAGCATTATGTGTCTATGTTGCTTTCTTTGGACTTGTTCTTTTGATCTTTTCTTATTTATCCCTTCCTCCCAATTTTCGGTTGCATTATATTAGGTCAGCACATTTGCGCCTAATAGTGGCAAATGTGAGAGGGGAATGGACCATATTTCGCTTCAATCTTTAGGCCCAAAATCCAATATCAAATTCTAGGTCGTTGACACTTGAAAGAGCAGGCCTGAAATCTGAATTTTACACTAATAGTTTAATAGAATGACGGCAACTAAAATGGGAAAGGAGGCAATTATTGAACCGATCTTTAAAAGAAATCTTTATGTGCCAATGAATGGTTGTCTTGATCCACCAGAGAACGTCACTTTGATCTTATCTCCATCAAAGGGACCATCATCATAATGATCACCTAGAGGCTAGAGATGCTTGAAAAGAACTACTCCAAAAAAAAATTACTCTGGAAAAGAATTAAAGATTTGTTTGGTTGACAGACAAGATTATAACGAGATAAGATTAGAGGTGATTAAAGTATGAGTAACTTAGTTTTATATTTGATTCATGAGATTACTAGATTGAGATTAAAGTATGATAACAAATATAAAGACTAAAATGTCTTTCTTATATTTTATTATAAAACTTATATGCATATAAACCATAAAGAGAGAGAGAGAGAGAGAGAGAGAGAGAGAGAAAGAGAGAGAGAGAGACTGGGACAGAGAACTTTTCTTTCTTTCTTTTTAGGTTTCTTGAAATCGTATCATGAAACAGAGAGAAAATTGGAGGAGGAGGAGGGGGAAGAAGAGGAGGCACGTGGGGAGGAGGGAAAAGGGAAGGGAAGGAGAGAGGAATGGGGGAGAAGGAGGGAGGCCGCAATATGGTGAAGAAGGAGGATGGAGGCTATGATCTAGTGAAGAAGGAGGAGGAGAAGGAAGAAGGGAGGAAAAAGAGGAGGGGGGAGAGGCGATGCGAGGCCCGAGGCGATATCTAGACAAAAAAAAGGAGGAGAATGAAGGAGAGAGGAATAAGGAAAAGGAAGGAGAGAGGAAGGTCACACGATCTGTTGAGCAATAGGAGGAGAGAGGAGAGGAAGGAGGAGGATACGCGGGGTCGAAAGAGAGGTGGTCGGGGGAGGTGGCTGTCCCAGGGAAGAAGAAGAAAGAGGGAGGGGTAAAATGGTCTTTAAAGAAAAAAAATTAATGCCACAGACCTAAGATTGATTTTGTCCTCGAGAGGTTGGGACAAAAGTTTTAGGGATTGAGACTAAATTAGTCCCAACTTAATCCCAGATGATTAGTTAGTCCCTCCAACCAAATATGAGACTAACTATTCATGTGAAATTAAATTAGTCAATCCCAACTTAATACCACATACCAAACTGCCCCTAAGAGATTAAGTAGCAAACCCTGATTTTCTTACATCATGATGAAGGGATATAAGAAGAGATTCTTGGTTGCATCGGGTGCAAAACAAAATTTTTATATCATGTGAAAATTAGATTGGTAATTTTTAAGATTAACTAGTAACATCCATACATATTCAATTAACATTATATGTGAAGTTCCCAAAAATTACAAATCAAGCTTCCACCCGATGCAAAATTCTTTTTTTTGCATTTGGTGCAAACAAGAATTTTTCTGATATAAGACATAGCTTATAAAAAAATGTCAAAAAAGAAATAAAAAACTTTAGTGAGCAATAGAGCATGGGTAGGAGTGGAACTGAGTTGAGTTGAGTTGGCTTGTGAGACGAGCTAGAGAATGAATTTCACTTTACGAGTCAAATTTGAGTTCAATTATCTTAACTTGGGCTCAACTCAAATTAGTTTTTTTTCTCATGAGCCAAACAGCTTGAATCCACCCCTAAGCATGAGAGTTGATTAGGTTGTATTTAGTATGAGAGAAAAATGAAACCAAAGAAAAATATGTAGAAATATATATATATATATATATATATATATATATATATATATATATATTTTGTTTAGTAAGAGAAAAAAATGATTGATTTTTTTTTTCATACATATGTAAATTATAATCTTCCGAAATTAGAAAGATTAAGGAGTGAAAAAAATAGAGGAGAAATGAGATGATATTATCAATTTACCAATTAATTTTCATCTTATCTTTCATATTAATTAATATCCATTAATATTATAAAGTATATAATGATAAGATTAATACTATTTACATTTCTCTCTTTTTTTAGCAATTAAGTAAGGATAAGAGAAACTATTTTTTTTCTCCTAGTTTTCTTTTCTCTCTACTAAACACATGAATAAAAAAATATATGTTGCACAACTATACTAACCAAAACCTACATACTTTGTCTACTCAAGTAGAGTCCATGTCTACTACTATAAACTCAATTGACCAAAAGATTAGTACACCAACTCCAAAAGCCCCCGGGAGAGAATTCAATACGCCTATTATTCAAAAACCCATCACACCCCAACTGTCAAAACTAATTTTCACTCCACCCAATATTGACCAAGAAAATTTAATAAGACTTAAAAATGATAACAATAAAGATTTATTACGATAAATAGACGATAAATTAAAAGTATTAACAATTAATAACCAAATAGAAGGACCCTCAAATAATATTAATATAATAGAACAATATATTAGCAATGAAATAAAAGATTCTGTTAATACTTCAAGACCCAGTAAGATTAACAAAATTTACAGAAGAAATTTTAGAAACGCACCACTACCACAAACTAGGAATTACTACCCAAGACCTACACCCCTAATCTTCAATATAAAGATGCCCTTAATGATGCAAGATCAAAATATGATGATAGTTCTATTTGTGAGTGGAATATTGATGGTCAAAGTGAACATCAAATATTGAATATCCTTCAAGAAATGACAATAGCAGCTACAACCTACAAAACAAAACCTGATAATTCTGATAAGAAAATTGCTTACATCCTTACTGCTGGTTTCACTGGTGCATTAAGAGGATGGTGGGGTAATTACTTATCATATCAAGATTGTCATGACGTTCTTGAAGCCGTAATTCAAACTTACACAACCCAAACATTTCAAGATCCTGAAACTGGGAATACAACTTCTAGGACTATACCAGTATACCAAGAAAATGTTGTTGAAACTCTCATATTTGCCATCACCAAACACTTCATAGGAGACCCAAAAAAATTTCGAGAAAGAAATTCAGAAATACTTTCAAATTTAACCTGTCCAACTTTACAAGACTTTAGATGGTATAGAGATGTTTTTCTTGCCAAAGTCTTTACTAGAAAAGACTGCAATAATTCATATTGGAAAGAAAGATTTATATCCGGACTTCCGAAATTATTTTCAGAAAAAGTGAGAAGAAGGATAAGAGATCAGAATAATGGATCTATACCATATGATAACCTCACCTATGGTGATCTAATCAACTTCGTGAATAACAAAGGATTAGCTATATGCACCGATCTCAAATTAAAATCAAAAATGAAATCAGAGTTAAGCCCAAGCAGAAAAGAATTAGGATAATTTTGTAGCCAATATGGCTATGAAACCCTAAGAGCTCTTTCTGCTATAAATAAAAAGAAAAGAAAATTTTTCAAGAAACAAAATTATAAAAAGCCTACAAAGACTTTCCCTACATCAAAAAATTATAACAAAAAGCCTAGGAAGAATAAAACTCAAAACCCATCAAAAGCTTGCTTCAAGTGTGAAAGGCTTGGACATTGGGCAAAGAATTGTAGAGTCAAACAAAAAATCAATGAATTAGATATCGAAGAGTCTATGAAACAACAATTAACCAAGATCATGATAAATGACTCTCAATCAGAAAACGAAGATTCATCTTCTGATAATGAGGAGGTCATTTATGCAATTCAAGAAAATACAGATTCTGAGGAGTCCATTGACTCACAATATGATTGTGAAGATGACCTCTGCTTTTGCAAATCTGTTAATATGATCACCTCGCAAAAAGAATTTCTTTTAGACATAATAGACAAAATAGATGACCTAGTAATAAAAAGAGATTATTTGAAAAAATTAAGAGATCTTATCCATGAAGAAAATAAAACCAAGAAACCTGAGCCATATAGTCTTGAAAGAATTTTTGAAAAACGATTCCAAAAGACCAAAATAGCAACGACCCAAGATTTACAAACAGAAGTAAACTCGATAAAAGAACAAGTCAAAGAGATTCAAAAAGATACTATTGAATTAAAAGCAAAAATGGTCAATTTAGAAATTAATAACTTGAAAGAATCAATTACGGCACAAGTTAATAAAACCGAAGTTCCTGAAACTTCCACTTGCCATAACCTAATCAATATTAATGATGAATCCAAAGATGGTTTTGTTAATTCAATAACCAGAAATGGTACATCAAAATTTCTATTGTTATTAACAAAGAATATCATCTCAACACCACAGCCCTTGTCGATTCCGGTGCTGACCAGAACTGCATCAAAGAAGGTCTTATACCTACAAAATATTATGAAAAAACCACTGAAAGGTTAAACACTGCCAGTGGTTCAAAATTAGATGTAGAATACAAAATCACAAATTCTTATATATGTAATGAAGGATATTGTTTAAAGGCTCATTTTGTTCTCGTAAAAAATATACATCAAAACATTATTTTGGGAACACCTTCCTAACCCAAATCTATCCTTTCTATGTCAACCATCAAGGAATAGAAACTAATATTTTAGAACAAACTTATTCTTTCCATTCTTACAACTCATTGACACCAGAGAATTAAATTTACTCTAGAATAATACTCTGTGCAAACAAATAAATTTAATACAGAGTAAAAAGGCTAATATAAACTTCCTCAAAAAAGAAATAAATTATCAAAAAATTGAACAACAGATTCAACAATCACAAATCCAATCCCAGATTAAGGAACTTGAAGATTTATTCAAAAAAGAAATTTGTGCTGATCTTCCCAATGCCTTTTGGGAACGAAAAAGACATATAGTTTCTTTGCCATATGAACCAGGCTTTGATGAGAAGAATATTCCATCTAAGTCCAGACCTATACAGATGAATCAAGAACTATTAAAATACTGCCAAGAAGAAATCAAAACCCTTTTGGGTAAAGGACTTATTAGACCTAGCAAATCCCCCTGGAGTTGCTATGCCTTTTATGTTAAAAAACAAGTTGAACTCGAAAGAGGAGCTCCAAGACTCGTCATCAACTATAAACCACTTAATAAAGTCCTACAATGGATTAGGTATCCAATACCTAATAAAAGGGATATTCTCAACATATTACATGATGCAATTTCCAAATTTGATTTAAAATCAGGATTTTGGCAAATACAAATAAATGATAAAGATAAATACAAAACAGCTTTCAATGTCCCATTTGGTCATTACGAATGGAATATAATGCCCATTGGACTAAAAAACGCAACTTCAGAATTCCAGAATATTATTAACGATATCTTCAATGATTATTCCAAATTTAGTATCACATACATTGATGATAGATTAATATTTTCAAAATCAATAGATCAACACTTTAAGCATTTGAAAACATTTTTCCAAATCATCAAGACTAATAGATTAGTCTTATCCATGACAAAAATGAAATTATTTCAGACAAAAGTTAGATTTTTAGGACATATAATTTATCAAGGAACTATCAAACCTATTGATAGGTCTATTGAATTTGCAAATAAATTTCCCAATGAAATAAAGGACAAGACCCAATTACAAAGGTTTTTAGGCTATTTAAACTACATATCTGACTTTTTTCCTCAGCTCAGACAAATCTGTGAACCTTTATATAAAAGGCTTCGCAAGAATCCTATCCCATGGTCACAACAACACACTGATGTGGTCAGATTACTTAAATCCAGGGTTGTGAGTCTTCCTTGCTTAGGAATTCTTAATCCTCAGGCAAAAATCATCGTTCAAACAGATGCCTCTGATATAGGATATGGAGGCATTCTCAAACAGATTCTTCTTCAAAACTCCATTGAACAAGTTGTCTGATTCCATCCAAGTTATTAAAAATTGGTTTTTTGACAATCTCTGTTATTCCAAAAATTACCAAAACCGACCAAGTTCAAGTTCTTCTGGAATTAAGAAATTATCAAAACAAGAAAAAATTGTTAGAAGAGTTGTCTCAATTATCTGATAGTGATGATAGTACCCAGTCTCCAAATGATGACCTAAATAAGACTCCTGAACAGTTTGCTCAGGACCCATATGATGCATTTGATCTAAAAAAAAATGGCAAAAAAGATGCCCGACAAAGCATCTCTGAAAAATAAAAAAAAGCAACAGTTGACCGACAAAGCATCTCTGAAAAGCAAAAAGCCAAAGCTGAAGATTCAAAGCATCTCTGAAAAGCAAAAGCAAAAGCTAAAGATTCTCCTGCAAAGCATCTCTGCAAAGCAAAAGCAAGAAGAAAAGTAATGATTCTCCTGTCAAAGATATGATTTCACTGAGCTCGGATTTTAAACCATTTGAAGTCCGCCAAGAGGCCCTATAAATATGTATTCAAATGATTTAATAGGCAGAGTTTTTCTGAGCGACCTTTACTTGTAAAAGAGTGAGTGTGTGATCAGTTGTGAGCGTGAGATCAGTTATTTGCTTGCTTGTTGTTTTACATTGTAAGCTTCTGACTCTTTCAAATTCATATATTGTAATTTCTATTTCATATATATATATATATATATATATATATATATATATATATATATATCAAAAGTAAATATTTTCAAAATTGAAATTTATTACTGTTTATTATTGTTATTGTTTTTGATCCTGCTTACATTTGGTATCAGAGCCATGCTGTTCTCTTAGATTGTCTTGTTCATACTCTTTCTGGTGTTGCTGTTATTTTATATCTGTTGTTCTACGGTGTCTGGTTTTTGTGTAAGGCCATTGGTCAGCCCAGCGTTAGGGTGGTCTCGATAGGTGGTCCCGGCAGGAAATCTTCACTGTTTAACATCTTCAAGAAATCATATTCTAAGAAACATGGTGGTGGTCACCAATAAATACATTGATATACTAAATAATAATAATTACTATAACATTTTAGTGTAAGATCCATTCAAATTTTTTTTTTAGTACTATAAGATTATTAAGATAAAAGGAAAATCCAAAGCGTTATTTTGTCTGATATTATATGGTCTCGTGACCCTTAATAAAATACTGTCACTTTCTCCCCCACGTGTTCACATTTATAATCATCTTTTGGATTATCTAAAGTTTATTGTGCAACATAATCAGGAAAATGTCTTTGTACTATATGGACGAGTACATATAGTCTGTAAGATTGATGAATCAGCAGCAAACAGCATTATGTGTCTATGTTGCTTTCTTTGGACTTGTTCTTTTGATCTTTTCTTATTTATCCCTTCTTCCCAATTTTCGGTTGCATTATATTACGTCAGCACATTTTCGCCTAATAGTGGCAAATGTTAGAGGTGAATGGACCATATTTCGCTTCAGTCTTTAGGCCCAAAATCCAATATCAAATTCTAGGTCGTTGAAACTTGAAAGAGCAGGCCTGAAATCTGAATTTTACGTGAATAGTTTAATTGAATGACAACAGCTAAAATGGGAAAGGAGGCAATTATTGAACCGATCTTTAAAAGAAATCTTTATGTGCCAATGAAAGGTTGTCTTGATCCACCAGAGAACGTCACTTTGATCTTATCTCCATCAAAGGGACCATCATCATAATGATCACCTAGAGGCTAGAGATGCTTGAAAAGAACTACTCCAAAAAAAGAATTACTCCGGAAAAGAATTAAAGGTTTGTTTGGTTGACAGACAGGATTATAGTGAGATAAGATTAGAGGTGATTAAAGTATGAGTAACTTAGTTTTATGTTTGATTCATGAGATTAAAGTAGGATAACAAATATAAAGACTGAAATGTTTTTCTTATATTTTATTATAAAACTTTTATGCATATAAACCATAAACACAGAGAGAGAGAGAGAGAGTGGGACAGAGAGAGAGAGAGTGGGACAGAGAGCTTTTCTTTCTTTCTTTTTAGGCTTCTTGAAATCGTATCATGAAACAGAGAGAAAATGGGAGGAGGAGGAGGGGGAAGGAGAGGAGGCACGTGGGGAGAAGGGAAAAGGGAAGGGAAGGGAAGGAGAGAGGAATGGAGGAGAATGAGGGAGGCCACAATATGGTGAAGAAGGAGGATGGAGGCTGTGATCTAGTGAAGAAGGATGAGGAGAAGGAAGAAGGGAGGAAGAAGAGGAGAGGGGAGAGGCGACGCGAGGCCCGAGGCGATATCTAGACAAAAAAAAGAGAGGAGATGGAAGGAGAGAGGAATAAGGAAAATGAAGGAGAGAGAAAGGTCACACGATCTGTTGAGCAATAGGAGGAGAGAGGAAACGAAGGAGGAAGAGAAGAGAGGATAGGAGAGGAGAGGAAGAAGGAGGAGAAGGGAGGCGCGGGGTCGAAAGAGAGGTGGTCGGGGGAGGTGGCTGTCGTAGGGAAGAAGAAGAAAGAGGGAGAGGTAAAATGGTCTTTAAAGAAAAAATTAATGCCATAGACCTGAGATTGATTTTGTCCTCGAGAGGTTGGGACAAAAGTTTTAAGGATTGAGACTAAATTAGTCCCAACTTAATCCCAGATGATTAGTTAGTCCCTCCAACCAAATATGAGACTAACTATTCATGTGAAATTAAATTAGTCAATCCCAACTTAATACCACATACCAAACTGCCCCTAAGAGATTAAGTAGCAAACCCTGATTTTCTTACATCATGATGAAGGGATATAAGAAGAGATTCTTGATTGCATCGGGTGCAAAACAAAATTTTTATATCATGTGAAAATTAGATTGGTAATTTTTAAGATTAACTAGTAACATCCATACATATTCAACTAACATTATATGTGAAGTTCCCAAAAATTTCAAATCAAGCTTCCACCTGATGCAAAATTCTTTTTTTTGCATTTGGTGCAAACAAGAATTTTTTTGATATAAGACGTAGCTTATAAAAAAATCTCAAAAAAGAAATAAAAAACTTTAGTGAGCAATAGGGCATGGGTAGGAGTGGAACTGAGTTGAGTTGAGTTTGCTTGTGAGACGAGCTAGAGAATGAATTTTACTTTACGAGTCAAATTTGAGTTCAGTTATCTTAACTCGGGCTCAACTCAAACAAGTTTTTTTACTCATGAGCCAAACAGCTTGAATCAACCCTAAGCATGAGAGTTGATTAGGTTGTATTTAGTATGAGAGAAAAATGAAACCAAAGAAAAATATGTATATATATATATATATATTGTTTAATAAGAGAAAAAAATGATTGATTTTTTTCTTCATACATGTGTAAATTATAATCTTCCGAAATTAGAAGGATTAAGGAGTGAAAAAAAATAGAGGAGAAATGAGATGATATTATCAATTTACCAATTAATTTTTATCTTATCTTTCATATTAATTAATATCCATTAATATTATGAAGTATACAATGATAAGATTAATACTATTTACATTTCTCTTTTTTTTTAGCAATTAAGTAAGGATAAGAGAAACTATTTTTTTTCTCTTAGTTTTCTTTTCTCTCTACTAAACACATGAATAAAAAAAATCATTTTTCTTACTTATCTATATTTCTAATTTCTTAGTCTTTTTTTTTCTCTTAGGTATTTTTTTCATTTATATTTTGTGATAAAATATATACTTTTAGTGATAAAAATAAACAATATTGATAGTAAAAAATTATTTTAACAGAAAAATACATATTTTATTATAGATATAAAAATTTTACCATTAAAAATATATTTTTATTACATAAGACGAAATATATATATATTTTTTTTTCAAAAAGCAATCGTAGTAGCCATCAACCCTTCAACTATTAATTGCTCTAAAACAAGAGAGGAAAAGCGAATGTGATGGTCCCCACCATTAGCCCACGATCAAAGGACGCTCGCTCATGTCCTTTTTTATTCTTAAGCTTTTGTCATTGTTTGGTCTTCCAAATTTTACACATTCTATAAAGATTCTTCCGTTCATGAGAAATCCACTGTACATACACGTTTATATCATTCTTCTAAAAGAGTGAGACTTAAAACACTTTCTTTGAAGTAGTTTCAAAATTTTAAACTAAGAAGACGAAATTCGTGACATTACAAGTTACAAAAAACGTGAACTTCATTTAACATATGTATTGATCGATATTATGTTCAAGTAATGGGATTGTACACAATTTTTTAGCAAATACTTTTTGTGTACTGACTTTTTAATGTGTTACAACTCGTGCTCATCCCGTCTTGCTGCCCTTTTTAATTGGAATTTTTTTCTATAAAGATAGATTTACATTATTAGTAGATTTTGGGTTTTATTAAAACAAGTTAAGTGATTGATTTATTAATAAGACTTAAAAAAACCCATATATGGTGATCTGGTAATCGGATTTAAATTCTATATGTGTTAAGTGTGGACTGACTAGTGTGAGCCATAGTAGTCCATTAAGGTTTTGATGAATAGCCAATTGGAATACTTTATAAAGGTTAAGGGCTAGGTCTCCCTATCATGTTCTTAACATAACTATACAGTACTTCTATCTCATCAAGAAGCCAATCGGTTAATAAAAGAAAAAAGGAGGAAAAAAATCAAGTATATTTTTCTTTCTACTAGCCTTTTCAGTATTCGGCGTTCTTGTTCATGTGATTGCGTGATGATCTTTGATTTCTGCTGCGCGATTTATCATGGAGTCCAAAACATGTACGCTATAAGATTAATCAAATCATTATTGGGAGTTCTACAAACTTGTTATGGATGATTTTTGGATGAATTGTTTTATGTCAATTCTCACCTGTGGTATTAGATCAACTATAACTTGGGTTTAGAATCATAATTAAAGTTTTTTTTATTGATTAATTGAAAAACATTTTAGGGTTTGAATTATGAATTAAAGTATTTTTTATAATTGATCCTAGTAATAAAGCATGTTGATTCGTATGTTAGATTCTTGCAATATAAAGTTTGATTGCGTGATTATATGAATCAAATAATTTATTGTTATAGAAACATGTTTAGGGTTTTTGATGATAATTATTAAATTAATTGATTTTAGTCTAAACTAAATTAAAAATAGATTAATTGGATAGAATATGTTCATACAGTTTTAGAACACTATAGAATCTTCAAAACCCTAAATATTCTACTGTTTCATGAAATAAAGAAAGCAAACTTTTGTGCAAAATTATTATCAAGCAGCAATTTTTTTTTTAAAAAAAAATCAAAAGCAGTCTAATTCAAATAAAAAATAATTGGCAAGACTGCTTTTTCATGGAACAATGATTGTGAGACAATATTGCTTTACACATGTAAAGCAATTGCACGACATAAAAACAAATACCAAATATATTGGTTGTGAAAGGTTAAATTGGGTCTATGGAGAAAGCACCAAAAACAATTTAACAGGGATCGAGTCCCCAGTTCACTAGGGTTAGTCCCTAATTAATTGTTTCAAGTGTGATGAAATCAAATTTTGTACAAAAAGTTTTTTCCAATCAACTGGGCCATGGTCCAATCGATTGGATAAAAAAAGTTTATTTAAATTTGAACGAAAGCTAATCATAATTGATTGGATCTCTGAAAATGTTGTTTTTCATCCGTTTTCATATTTTTGGAGTTCTAATCGATCCCTAAATTAAATTATAACCATCTAAAAGATAAATTATATTTAAATAGACAATGTAATTAGCATAATCAAAGACATCAAAGAGAGGTGAATTAATTTTTACTTTGCATAAGGTGATGTTATACAGTAACTATGATCTTATAGACAACTATTTGCCCCATATCTCTTAAGTTAAGATCACACTAAGGAATTATGGTGTGGGTAATACAAAGTATGTACTGTTATGGGAAAATTTCATGAGTCTAGTTGAATTGTAATAGACAAAGTGGCTTTTCAATTGGATTTTGTGGAATTTCAATCCCATATGTTTTAGGGATATCTCTGATTCGAGTACGCATTTATTCACTCAAAGGTGGTGATTGTGTATTAGAGTTAGAGTGTTACACATGAAGGTATATGGTTGAAAAATGACTTTCCTTAGTGGTCTATTCATCGAAAGGTAGTATCTTGTGAATGTAGGAATAAATTCTCATAGCCACTTTTATGTGTAGATTTTCATACCACATGCCTGTTTTCAGCCCAAAGTGTTTCGTGAAAATGGGTTTGGAATCCCACTTAATGTAATCATTTATAGTAATGGAGTACGCTATTAAATCACAATTTTGCTAACAGATTACATTATTTAATATTACAATCACTTTTTAATTTAAAGTCACTTTTATTGTTAAACTGTATAATCATTATTAAAATTGACAATTTAATGATATATTAAAATTAGAAGGTTCACACATGGAGCATATTGTTGAGAATTGACTTTCCCAAGCAGTCTATTTACACACAGGTAGTAGATTTGTGAAGGTTGAAATATGTTCTCATGGCCGCTTTTATGTGTGGAGGGTTCTTAACTTCGTATCATGCATTTAGCCCACACATGTTTCATGATGATGCATCTGGACTTTTAGTTATTATACTCTTATCCAAAATTAAAATATTTAATGAGTTTTTCATTAATATAGTATATATAAATTTGGCAATAAATTAGAATAAACTTGCAGAATATAAAGTAATAGTTTTAATTCAGTAATAGATTAATGATGCATGAATTAAGTTTGACCATGTGTGCCTACTAACCATTAAAAGATATCGAGTCATTGAATTGTTAGATATGTTCAATTCTACATAAGTTAAATTCCATAAGGTATGACGGAGAAAGATGTGTTTGGGAGTACATCATAAAGATAGTCATTTTTCAAGTTAAGAGAGAAATCCCAAATTGCCTTGTTTCGAAAACAAGTATCAAGAAAGGCAAGAAAGGTTAATCTAGTGCTTCTGAAATTGTTCAGGATTAATAAAGAATTTAATCAGATTGGTAATGTAGTGGGTCTTGAGGATATTGTCTTTATAAAGTGAAATTATTATGTATGAAAAAGGTACAGAGAAATGAGATTGTAATAAAAGTAAAAACTTAGATAAAGGATAGTGATCGTGAGGATAACTCATTGACTATTTTTTTAAGAGAATCCAATGTAACTGAAGTCTCATTTAGAGTGGTGGCTAGATAGTGGTAATTGTATTGCTTTTACCATACATGGATTCACGAAAAAAGAAAAGCCAAGTAAATGAGAGTTTAAACTCATGGTTGGCAACAATGATGATGTGGACATAAAGTTCAAAGAAGTAGCTAGTTTAAATATAGCTTCTAGATTTAAACTGCTATTAGGGACACATTTTAAATATATCTTAGTGCGGAATTAATTTTTCATCTTTAGGTTTGGACAAGATTTCCTACCTTGTTGATGATACAGATTATAAAGTTAAATTATCTTTTGATTCGAAAGGTATTAGCCATTGCATCTTGTTTTACGGGTTCTATGAATTGTGTGTTGAGCTCTAAATGAAGTCTATAAAGCCTTATTTCTCATTTAAAGTTCATGTATTACCAAAACACCTATAATTAAGGAAAGTCTTCCATATTGTGGGATAAATACTTTGGTCACAATTCAAGGGAAAGAGTGAAAATGATGATAAAGAAATACATTCGACCTACTTTTACCTAGACATGTGTTGACTTGTTTGGGGGTAAATTAACCAAAATAAATAAAATTGTGCATATCGTAAATCTAATCTTTTTGGAAGTCATCTACACTTATTTTCAATAGACATTTTCAACTATATTGTATAAGTGTAAACACTCGAATCATTCAATCATGACCGATCCTGTTGTGGATACATGTTATCAATTAAAGGAAAATATGATTTTCTTGACACGTTCACGATTTTATGACTGATTTTGAGAAACAACTAGGAAACTTCATTGAGTATGATCAATAAAGTGAGTATTTTGGAAAATAGATTAGGTTGTCTTGAACATAAAGGTGTGACTGAAAAGCGAAATCACAATTTTAAGGTTATGAAAAGAAGCATATCAAGACTATATTATCTTTCGATTGAGCTTACTATTATGGTTCAATAAGTTCTCACTAAAGTGCCCAGTAAATTTGTAATCTAAAAGATCCTTTTGAATTATAGACTAAATGGAAACCTTAACATTGATAGTCTCCGTATTTAGAGAATATTTTATAGAAATATACCTATACATATATATATATATTCCAAATAAAGGTAAGTTGGATTTAAGATACTCTTGTTACTTTCTCATAAGGTACTCAGATCATCCTAAGAAATATGTTCCACAGTCTAACTTAAAAACACTAGAATTGTGGAGTAGAAAATAGCTAAGTTTCTGGTGTTGGTATAGCTGACAAGATAGTTATTTTCAAATCATTAAAAATAGCGATGATGTTTGGATAATTTTTTTTCTCTACCTATAAAGATGGACATATTGGTTTTACACTTATGGTGTGACCTGTAGAGAAGTAGGACATAGTTACTTAACTAGTTCCTATTAAGACTCATCAACAAGAGGATGCAGTTATGTAGTGTACTAGTTGTGATCCACCACGAAGAGAAAGTCTACTAATATTCTGATATATATGATCTATTTAGATGAGAGCGACTATAATATTGGCTATGCGGTGGATCACCTAGTGGACTTGTCATAAGATGTTTTCTAGTTTGTAGTTAGATCTGTGATGATAAGCGATGAAAGATAAATTGCATCAAATTAGACTCAATACTGGTTTAGGAAGTTTGAGCTTGTGAAGGTTGAACTTATATAATTTTTAATGGTTGTAAGACTTAGAAGAACTCTAAAGGATTGAAAGTTTTAACTCCATATTAGTGGCTAAATGGTTCACTTGGAGAGAAATGACTGTTTACAATGAAAATTTCTCTAGAGTGATCATGATGCTACTAGCTCATCAGGTTTTAGAGCTACAACATATGAAAATGAAAAGTGCTTTTCTGTATGGATACTTTATAAAGAAGTCCACCTAAGAAATTTAAGGAAGATGGTGACAAACCTTTATATATGTAGATATACTAAAGTCTATATAATAGTTGAAAGCAAGCTTCTAGACAATAGTATCTAAAATTTCATGATATAGTAACTTTATAAATTTTCTTTGAGAGCAAATGTAAAATCAATGAATATATGTCAAGGTTAGTGGGACCAATTTTATTTTTCTTATCTTGAATGAGGATGAAATCTTTGTTGTTGGTAATGTCTTAAGACTATTGCATGAAGTTACGAAACTAATGTCTAGGCATTCTGACATAAAGAATCTAGGAAAGACATGTTTTTTTTTGGAATTGAAATCTGTAAGGATAAACCTTATTTCATGTTGAGACCATCTCAGAGGATGTACATTGACTGTGTTCTGGAAAGGTTTAGTATGCAAGATTGCAAATCTAGGAATGTTCCAGTTATGGTGACAAACTGAATCCTACACAATGTCCTTAAAGTGAAACTTAGAAAGAATATATAAGGAATGTGTCATATGCTATAACAATTGGGAGCCTAAAGTTTGCATCCTTACATTGTTTTTGCAGTGAGATTTTCATAAGAGACTAAAAGATCCAAATCACTGGGTGATTGCTTAGAAAATTATAAGGTACCTGAAGAGGTCCTAGGATTTCAAAGTGGTTTACCAAAAGTTCTCAATATCTTGAGACGGTGAAGTATATGGATTCAAACTTTACTATTTTTCGGGATAAAAGGAAGCTTCCATCTGATTATATGGTTATGGTGGTAGAATATGCTAATTTAAGAAAGTATCAAGAAGACACTTATTAGTTCTTCTAAGCTAAGGTTGTCACATTCTATAGGTCGCCACATAAGCTACTTGAATGAAGAATCTGATTGTCGAGTTGATCATGGTTATCTCTATTGCTATGCCCATGCGGTTGCACTATGATAATAATTGTTTTATAAGAATAAGGTTTAATTACAAAAAATACCTTGTGGTTGACTGCAGTTTCAAAAAATACATCAAGGTTTTTTGTGGCAAAAAATACCACGTGGTTGACTCAATTTTCAAAAAATACCCTGACAATTTTTTTGTGACAAAAAATATCTTGTGGCCTGTTTCTATTAGCAAAAAATACCTTGTGGTTGACTAACTGAAACATATGGCAGGATATTTTTTATTAACAGAAACATACCATATGATATTTTTGTTAACAGAAACATACAACATGGTATTTTTTACCACAAAAAAACCTTAGGGTATTTTTTGAAAATGGAGTCAATCACACGGTATTTTTTGCCATAAAAAACCTCGGGGTATTTTTTGAAAATGAAGTTAACCACCAGGTATTTTTTGTAATTAAGCCTAAGAATAATGAAAGGTATTACAGGATTTAAGCATATGGAGGTAAAGTTCTTAACAATTAACGAAATTAATAAAGTAGGGTGACATTATTGAGAAGAATAATTGAACAAATAATTTGGTTGCTAATGTTCTAACTAAGAGTTTTTGCCCTAATGCATTATAGTGACATACTTAAAGTATGAGCTTAAGGTATCTTGGGATAAACTTGGTTAATGGAGGGCATTGAATTCGTTCTATCTGTTTACATTATTATTTACATATTTTTGTGATGTATTTCAGTTATTTACATCTTTTGATGATGTATTTAAGATATTATATTAATGATGATCATCCCTTTCTATTCAGTTATATAAAGATTGATGTCCCTAAGGTTTTAGATATCACTGATATTAAGCATGTAGGTGCATTATATGTTATAACATGTCAAATATAAAGTTTTAAGACGTGTGAGTCTTAAACATAAAGGTTTGGGCATTCATTTTAAAGTTAAAGGCTTGGGCATTCATTTTAAGTTAAAGTTTTGTGAGTATGTCTCTTGACACTTAAAGATTATCTCGAGATAATGAGTAACTATTGAGACATACATATTCGTTATTAGAGCTGTAATTTTTTTTATCTAAGTGTGCTTGCGTCACTTTAAGGAAGAGAAAATAATGACCAATAAGTAATATTTTCGCTTATGTAACCATGGAAGGTCTTGTGCCGCTCAATGGCGTAGTTATCACCTTGATTTGGGATTAAAGGCTTTATTGGATCGGATTGACATTTGGAGTAGTCTCTAGACTCCTTTTTTTTAAAACTGTGCTCACATAGAATTTTATAATTATCATAGCTTGAAAGTCGTTTTAAAATAATACTTTTGTTTTTCAAAACTGATCACAACTAATGTCGCTCAAGTGGAAAAATATTGAAATTTTCCTATAAGGTGGGATTATATTAATCGTGGATTTTTGAGTTTTGTCAAAATGAGCTAAGTAATTGGTCTATTGGTGAGACCTAATGAGAACTTACTTAAGATGATTTATTAATTGAGCCTAACTCTTATATATTAAGTGTAGACTGGTTAGTGTTGACCTTAGTAACCCATTAGATCTTTAATAAATAAAGATTAAGGCTATGTCTCATTCTCTTATTACAAAAACATAACTCTAGAGTTTTTTTGTCTGATAAGAAAAGTGAGTCAATAAGAGAAAAAAAGAAGAAAAAGGGAAAAGCCCTAGTATTGTTTTATTTACGTTTTTTAAGTTTTATGTTTTTGATCGTGTGATTGCGTGAAACTCTCTTCATGGTTTTTTTTTAATGTTTTTCTCTTTCATTTCCAAAACTTCTTTTCATTTCCCAGGAAACTCGACTTGTTTCGTACAAATTTCTATGAAAAGCGAAAACAATAAATAAAAAAATTTCCAAGACTAAACCGTTAAAGATTGATCTTTGAAGGCTACAATCGAGAATAATGACAGCATGCAGGTGGAGTGGAGTGGAGTGGAGTGGCGTACTTGATGAGGTTAATCTTAATGCCAACTCTTGGAATTGGCGTGAAAATGATGACCTTAGATGTCAGCATCCATATATCAATCTTCATATCACATTGTTTTAGGTAAACAAATTTATAAATATGAATATGAGAAATAATTGTTGGAAAACACTTGAAAATTTAAGTTATAATTTTTAAAAAATTTGAGTATTAAATGCATGTTTTGAGGAACTAATCATATAATATCGTATTGTCTTATAAAAAATGATTTTTGTACACTCTTCAAATATTTTAAAAAATTGAGTTATAATTATTTAAAAATTTAAATAATAATTACTATTCAAATTTTTATATTTCAAAATGCATGAAATTGATGTTTGAAGAAAATGTTTAAATAGCACCACTTTTTAAATATTATTACCTCAAGAAAAAAATAATCAATCAATAAAAGAATTCAACCTTTTAAGTTACTCTTGATCTTTTAACAAAGAGTAAAAATAAAAGGAAAACACTCAAATCGTTCGTAACATTTTGTCAATAGATTAATAATTAAGTGATATTTGTAGGATTTAAACAAATAAATAACTATTTAATTAACATCAAAAAAATATTGTTTAACATTATAGTGAATAAAATTATTGATTTAATGATTGAAATAGATGCCTATTTTACATTTTCCTCTAACCCTACTCTTTAACAAAAGACTTTCTCTTGTAAAAAATCATCGAGATAATTAATAAGGTGAATTACACAGCATTATTTTTAACTTTGTTAAAATGATACTAACATATCAAATTTTTTTAAAACCCACAATTCACCAATTTTCACCATCGAGTAGTTTCAAAATAAATTTCTTTGAATAATCAAACTTTTAACTAGATATTACTTTTAATGATAACCAAAATACCATTAGATATCATAAAAAGTTGACTTTAAAAAAAAATATTAGGGATGGAACTTCAAGGAAATTTTTAGGGATTTTAAAAAAAAAAAAATTATTATCGTTTTTTTTTCGAAAATTGTTAAAAGTATATTTTAAATGGATTTATATTCTATTATATGGTACAAAACATACTTCATATATTTTAAAGAATATTATGATATTATTGCCTATCACATCATTAAATAAATGAAAATAATAAATCATCATAAAAAATAATTAAATATTTTAAATGGAAAGTTTATTGATACGATTTTTTTTTTAAAAATTAAATAATTAAACATCTCAAATAAATGATTATAAAAAACTATCATAAAATTAAAATAATTTTTTTTATTTTAAAAATTAAAATGATACCGCATATTATTTATTTTTAAAAAAATATAAATTCAAATAATCTAAAAATTTATAATATAAATAATTTTAAAATAAACAATTAATAAATAAAATTATTAAATTTATACTAATCCCTTCGAAATATTTTAATACTAAAAATAATTTAATTATCATAAAAAATAATATTTAATTAAAATTTAAATTTAAAAAAATATTTTAAAATTAATTAACAGTAAAAATTGATATTTTAAAGTTAATATAATTCTATTCGAGGAATATTTTGTTTTTGACGAAGTGCGGGGCCACAAGTAATAATTAATGGAGTAAATGTTTCAACAGGCTGAAAATGACCATCCATGGGTCCAGGGCCCAACGTAGCTGTAAGATAATTTGAGGACGTCACCCTACCACAGTACTCCAACAAAATATCTTCAGAGCATCAATAATTTAACAGCCCCGTCACTCAACAAGTGAATATCTTCGCATCAATTGTAGCCTCTTTTTTCAAAATTTATACAACAAGTGGGAGCAAGAGTTGCGAAAGATAGCTTCACCTCCGGTAGCACAAAAGCATTCATATGTCAGCGAGCAAAAAAAATGGAGACAGAGAAGGGAAAGAAAAAGGACAACGACGCCGTTTCGAGGACCCGCAAAAGGGCGCGTGAGGATAATGGCAAGGAAACGTCCGTGACGGAGGAAGAGGTCGAGGAGTTCTTCGCGATCCTCAGACGAATACGCGTGGCTGCAGATTACTTTAAAAATAGTAAAGAGCCTAACGGCGATTGGCGTAGCTTGACAGAGAAGCGGACAGTAAATTGGGAAACTAACGCAGAAGATCGAAACAATTACGTTAAACGTCAGGCAAAGAGAGAGAAGGAAGGTGTGAAGTCGAATGTGGGTTTGGATTTGAATGCAGATCCTGATCGGTGAGGCGACCCGGGTTAGATGGCTCCGTTTGGGTTTCAAATTTTAATGGTCCAAGTCAGTGTCAGTTTAGGCGTTGTTCCTTAATTTTCGTTTTTTTTTTCTCTCTGATATTTTTAATGCGAAATTTCTTTTATTTTGTGTTATTTATAGATGGTGGTTGCACGTTTAACTAATTAAATGCAAGAACTACTTTGATAACTGCAAGCTCTATGGAGATTTCTCTTTTTAAGATTCAAGCCTTTTTTGGCGAGGACAAATATTTTTGTTTTATTTATTTTAACGATAGTATTGTCGATAAATGGCTTAATATTGCAATTTGATTTCCAATTCCGTTTGGTTGCAGTGATTAAGAGGATATAAAATTAATCTTAATTTAATTTGTTTTGTCTATTTTTTTTCATGGATAGAATTTATCCCACCATTTGGGACTAATTTTTTTTTTTTACTCTGAAATAATAATAATAATAATTATTATTATTATAATTATAATATTTTAAAAATAGTAATTTTTCTTGTAATAATATAATAAATATAATTATTATAAAAATATGATGATAATAAATATATATAATTATTATAATAATATTGTAAGAACAGTATTTTTATAATATAATTATAATAATGACAATGATAATAATAATAAATATGATCATAATTATAGTAATATTATAATAATAATGATAACGATAATAATAATTATAAGAATATGGAATAGTGATTTCATTCCATTTGAGTAATTTAAGTGTAATTGTATTAGCATGTTGAGAATTATATATCATATTTGGAGATATTTTGAGGAAGATTTAGATCATCAAAATGCCAAGAATATGGAATAATGATCTCTTTCCGTTTGAGTAAATTAGGTGTAATTGTATTAGTATGTTTAGTATTAGCTTTTAATAATGGAGTTTCTCTTGGTTTAAAATGTTTAAGAGCTTTTAGATTAATCTTTGTTATCATTACCTTACAATATATACTATAAATTAAAGTAATAGCTCTTGATTCTCCTTCAAAACTTAAGTTTTGAGTTTGAATATTGATTGTCAGAGTTTTGAGAATTGTAGGATAAAGAAGATTTGTAGGAAAATTTGGATGACAATTATAATAAACAGAGTCGTTAGTCGAATTAGATTGAATAACAGAAAATAAAGAATTTGAATTTTTTTATGGCTTATATCTCTTAGCAGTAGCATCACCAGAGTATTTATACTTAAATGGTATAGCGGTTTAATTGCTATTTGAACTACTCCTAGATGCAAGAACTTGAAATCTTCATTTTTATGTTTTGAAATTGCTTAAGAAAGAAGTTGAATAGTCTCATGTTCTTTACAAATAGAAAAAGTTTGTTTTGTAGTTTTGATTGAATAACTTGTTTTGAAATCAAAAGTTCTAATTTTGTAAATAGTTTTAACATATTTTTTTTTTTGGAATATGCTAACTTAAAAGATCTTGTTCAATTTGTCAAATATTGATTTTTTGACTATTCATCACTAGGTTTGGATTATGAGTACTAGAAGAGGAAGAAGATGATTTCGACTTGAGTGCCATTAATGTGCCTAACTAATGTCCATCTAATTAAATTAGTCATTAGAAATTAAAATAAAATCATTCAAAATAATATTAAATTTCTCTTTGCATTCAATAGTTTGTCGGAAGCATCTGTAATATCCGTGTTCTTAAAATAAGGCTAAGGAAGTAATGTGATAGATATCATAGAGTTGAAATAATATATATGAAAGATTTACTATTATGAAAGAAAGAAAAAATTCTAGATATTGTCACAAAAAGAGAAAGAAAAAGAGGGGGGGGGGAGAAAACGATGGCAATGGATTTAATGGAAAAATTTTAGTATTTTTGTTTTATTTTATTTTTCTTACCAAATCCCATTTGGTTTTTTTTTTCTCTTTCTTCAATTCAAATTACTATTCTTTTTTTTGGACTCAAAGAAATACTGAAATTTTGAAGAAGTTTACTTGTGAAATTTAAAAGAGATTCGAGGAAAGCTTAAAGAAAAACAAAATGTAATAATGTATATTTTATTTTTGAAATTATACATATACGAAATTATCCGGAGTGAAAATTTAAAGGGTATGAATTATGGAAGAACTGAAGAACAAATTAGAAATTTTAATATAAATATTATGTCAGGTGTTGACGATCAGTAATCGAGTGAAATTACTAAAAGAGCAGAAAAGGCAATGAGATGATCTATAGGTAGCTTTAAGTGCTATGTTGTGAGTTAGATTTACTTTTAGTAATTGAGATAAATATAAAATATAAAGTGATGATATTTGAATTAATTATTGAATTATAATGATTGGATAATATATGAAAGTTGATTGATCGATATTATATGAATAATTGATATGTTCAAAATTTATTATATGAGAAGTAATATTAATGAAATAATGAGTTGATGAAATATATAATGAACAGATAAATGAAATTCCCGACAATATATGATTGATAATTTGATATGATATATGAGGAGATAATTTAATGAATATGATAAAAATAATAATTAATGAATATGATAAAAATATTAATTTTAACAAAGAGCAGGATTGCTAAATTGAATGCTTGAATGTATGTTTGTTTTATTTATTGCTCATATGCATATTTCATATTATTGTTCATATGCATTAAATAAAAGAACCGAGACAGCCGGTATATCTGAAAATAAAAGAACTGGGGAGGCAATTGGTCCAAATGAAAATAAAAGAATCGTGCCTGTTGGTATAGCTGAAAATAAAAGAACCGAGAAGACAGTCGGTCTAAATGAAAATAAAATAATCGTGGCAACTGGTATAGCTGAAAATAAAAGAACCAGGAAGGTAGTCGGTCTAAATGAAAATAAAAGAACTGGGAAGGCAGTCGGTCTAAGTTAAAACATGTCGACATGTGGGAAGACATTCCCAAATGATAATATGAAATGATTTGATAACGTAATTTAATTTCATGCATTGCATTTGTTTTAAATATTGATTATTATTGTTTGAAATGCTAAAATGTCATTCTTGATTATGAATTTATTGATAAATAAATGAGTCTCACAGAGAGATAGATATGATAAAAATTATCTTAGTGATTGATTATATGCTGTGAACCTCATAATGAGGCAAATAATGAGGTTGAATTGATAGTCTCAAGATGATTAAATCTATGAGAAGAAATATTGATATATTTAATGATTAACTTAAGAAGAGATTGATAAATGATGAGGATTATGGTATGAGTAGTGATGATAGAATGTTATTATCGAATTATATGAGATATAGATGAATAAATATTGGAAGACTATTTGAACAATTGAATTATAAGATGTGACTGGAATTATACAAATTGAATACTTCTAGTAAATTTAATTCACTGAGCTTGTGAAGCTCATTCTTCATTATTAAATAATTCCAGGTAGTAGGCAGGACATATAGATTATTGGGCTGTGATTCAGACTGAGTGATTATCTGTAAGCCTCGTGGTCTACATCCTCAGACTAATGAAAAAAAAAACAAAAAATATATATTTGTAAATATTCATGCATCATATGTTGTATAGATTATTTCAGTTGAAATTTTAATAATGTAACTCCACTGTTGAGGGTTGAGAATGGATATATATATATATACACACACATTCAGTTGATGTACATTTTTATATTGTTGCATATATGTGTCGTGATGAGATTTCAAAATATGACGACACCGTCTTGGGGGTGGCCAACCCGGGATGGGTCGCTACAATTTTGGTATCAGAGCATTAGGTTTTATGATTCCGTAAATTGCATAAAAAGAAAGAAAGTGGAAGATTAAAATAAATTATATTTTAATGCATAGTCTGAGAATGTCACGTGGACATAGGAGACCTAAAGTTAGAGTTACTGATCAGAGAGGGCGTGGTAGGCCCCCAATTTTTAGACGGGCTGAGGGTGAGATGGAGGCTGAGTTAGAGTGAGTTTCCTAGAAGGAAAAGTGTTGATAGTATAATTGAACCTAGTAAGGCTGTGAGAGAATCTGGAATTGAAAGAGATGAGCTAAGAAAAACTCTAGCTCATGCTCTTGAGAAAATGAATGTAACAGATGATAGAGTTGATAGCCTATAGTATATACTTGATGAATAGGCTATAGCAGTGCCTGAGGTTGTGGTAAATTCAGTAATGATAGACGTTAAAAAAGGGAAAGGTGAGTTTATGCACGAGATGCAGGGACATTGTCTTATTAGATATATTAAGTTGAATGCTTTGTTGTTTAAAGGATCTATGAATCCTTTTTGAGCTTGAGTTATGGGTGAAACATGTAGAGAGATTATTTGGTGTTTTACAAGTAACTGAGCGGCAGAGAGTCGCCTTTGATGCAGGGAGATTGTCTTGTTAGATATATTAAGTTGAATGTTTTGTTGTTTAAAGGATCTATGAATCCTTTTGAGCTTGAGCTATGGGTGAAACATGTAGAGAGATTATTTTGTATTTTACCAGTAACTGAGAGGCAGAGGTCACCTTTGCTTCGTTAAGTTAGAAGGAAAAATTTTAGAATGGTGAGAGGATACTCTTCTCAGAGTAAGTGCATATGTTAATAGACCCTTAACTTGGAGTAGGTTTAAGGAGGCTTATTCTTTTATAAATATTGCTCATATGCTTTCAGAGCCCTACAAGAGAGATATTTCATTTATTTGAGGTAAAAATGTGTTGAATGTGGCTCAGTATGATAGCAGATTTGTGACCTTAACAAGGTTTGTATCGAAAATTGTAGACATAAATGAGAAGTGTAAGAGGTTCCTAGATGGACTATATTTTGGGATTATATCAAAATTATCTTATATGAGGCATATAAATTATGTTAGATTGGCGGATATAACACTTCAGATTGAGAAGAATGTGATGGAATTTAGAGGTAGGAGGAATTGGCTGAAGAGGTCTACATTTGAGGGACCCATAGGTGGCAGTAGTATGAGTGTTCAGGGTGGGAAACCACCCCAGAGGGGGCGTTCCTTGTCACAGGGAACTGTAAATACAGAGTCAGAGGCAAGCAGGATCTAATGCTTTAGTAGCTCAGAGTAATATTAGTGGGACCTCTAGATTTGGGAGACAATCTGTGGGAACTGGAAGTTATGGTAGAGGCGGAAGTGTACTACCTAGGGGATGTGGTAATGTGATAGAAAGACTAGAATATGTTATAGGAAGATTAACTGTTATTGAGAGTCATGATGTGAAATTGATGATAAATTTAAGAGATATCAGAATGAAGTTGAATATCAGTGATAGAATATCATTGTTAGCAAACTTGGTTATACAGTCATCCATAGTAGAATGTTTGTTAAATATGTAAGGTAGAGATAAGAGATAGAAAAGATTAAGTAGGAAGTGCTTAGTAGAAAGCAATATAAGTTCAAAATTAGAAATGATGGTATTTTGGTATTGGAACATAGGATTTGTGTTCCCAATGATGCTGAGTTGAGAAAGGAGATATTGAGAGAGACACATGATGATGTATATTTGATGCACCCGAATAACAATAAGATGTATAGAGGATTGAGATAGAATTATTGGTGGTCAGGATTGAAGAGGGATGTAGCTGAATATATTTCTAGATGTTTGGTTTGTTAGCAAGTGAAGTCAGAGAATAAACATCCAGGAGGCTTACTATAGTCTCTTCATGTGCTTGAATGAACATAGAAAAATATGAGTATGAATTTTGTTTCTGGATTTTTCCATACCCAAAGAGATCACGATACAGTATAAGTGATAGTAGATAGATTTTCTAAATCATCTCAATTTCTTCTAATTAAAACTAATTAGAGCCCTAAAAAGTTAGCTGAACTATATTCAACTGAGTTAATAAGATTGTATGGGGTACCTTTGAGCATAATATCAGATAGAAATTCTAGATTTATATCTAGATTCTAAGGGGCTTTCAGAAAGCCATGTGTACACAGTTGCAATTTAGTACAACTTTTCATCCTCAAACAGATAAGTAGACATAAAGGATTATTAGAGTACTAGAAGATATGTTGAGGGCAAACGTGATGAGTTTCTCAGTAAGTTGGGATGCTTACTTGCCATTGATTGAATTTGCTTATAGTAATCAACATCAATCTAGTATTGGAATGACACTGTTTGAGGTATTGCATGGTAAGAGGTATAGAACTCCTATATGTTGGGAAGAAGTGGGAGAGAGAAATATATCTGGTCCATAAATTATTGAGTTAAAACTGAGAGGATCAAACGGGTTAGAGAGAACTTTAAAGCAGCACAAAGTAGACCGAATAGCTATTTTGAGAATAGAAGAAGACCTCTTGAGTTTCAAGTAGGTGATTGGGTGTATTTGAAAATATCTCCATGAAAAGATGTGTTTGAGGGTCAAAAAGAAAGGGAAGTTGAGTCCGAGGTATGTGGGACCCTATAAGGTTATTGAGAAAGTTGGGCTAGTTGTGTATAGCCTGGAATTACCTCTAGAGTTGAAGCAGTTACATAATATATTTCATGATTCACTTTTACGAAAGCACTTAAATGATGAATCTCCTAATATTTCAAGCCAAGCTGTAGAAATTCAAGAATATTTGACTTTTATACAAGTACCAGTGAGAACTTTAGACAGAAAAGAACAAGTCTTGTGTAATAAAGTAATTCCATTAGTTCAAGTTTTGTGGCGGAATAAAGATGTTGAAGAAATTACATGGGAGCATGAGGCAAGAATAAGGAAAGAGTACCCCCAACTATTTCATGAATTAGGTAAGAAAATTTCGGGGACGAAATTTTTATAAGGTGGGTGGAATTGTAATACCCGTGTTCTTAAAGTAAGGGTAAAGAAGTAAGGCGATAGATATTACATGGAGTTAAAATAATATATATGAAAGATTTACTATTATGGAAAAAAAAATTCTAGACGTTGTCACCAAAAGAGAAAGAAAAGGGGGGGAGGGGGGGGGGGGGGGGGGAGGGGAGGCAACACCTGAAAATCTAGGTGTTGGGAACTTACACATGCAAAATATGCATGTAAGCAAACAACAAAGTGAAGAAAACGGTGGCAGTGGATTTAATGGAAAAAGTTTAGTGTTTTTGTTTTATTTTATTTTTCTTACTAAATCCTGTTTGGTTTTTCTTCTTTCTTCAATTCAAATTACTCTCTTTCTTTAAACACCTAGGGACTCAAAGAAAGGTTGAAGGATTGAAATTTTGAAGAAGTTTACAGGAGAATTTTAAAAGAGATTCAAGGAAAGCTTTAAGAAAAATAAAAGGTAATAATGTGAATTTTATTTTTGAAATTATACATACATGAAATTATCCGGAATTTAATGTGGAAATTTAAAGGGTATGAATTATGGAAGAATTAAAGAACGAATTAGAAATTTTAATATAAATATTATGTCAGGTTTTGACGATAAGCAAACGGGTGAAATTGCTGGAAAGAGCATAAAAGGCAAGGAGGTGATCCACGGGTAGCTTTATGAGTTATGTGATGAGTTAGATTTACTTTTAGTAATCAAGATAAATATGAAATATAAAGTAATGATATTTGAATTAATTATTGAACTACAATGATTGGATGATATATGAAAGTTGATTGATTGATATTATATGAATAATTGATATGTTTAAAATTTATTATATGAGAAATAATATTAATGAAATAATGAGTTGATGAAATATATAATGAAATGATAAATGAAATTCTCAACAAGCTATGATTGATAATTTGATATGATATATGAGGAGATAATTTAATAAATATGATAAGAATAATAATTTTGAGAAAGAGCAGCATAGCTAAATTGAATGCTTGAATGTATGCTTATTTTATTTATTGCTCATATACATATTTCATATTATTGTTTATATGCATAAAATAAAAGAACCAGGAAGGCAGCCAGTCTAAATGAAAATAAAAGAACCGTGGCAGCTGGTGTAGCTGAAAATAAAAGAACTGGGAAGACAGTCGGTATAGCTAAAAATAAAAGAACCGGGAAGACAACCGGTCTAAATGAAAATAAAAGAACCGCGGTAGCCGATATAACTGAAAATAAAATAACTGAGAAGACAATCGCTCTAAATGAAAATAAAAGAACCATAGCAGTTGATAGGGCTAAAAATAAAAGAACCGGAACGGTAGCCGGTCTAAATGAAAATAAAAGAACCGGAAGATAGTCGGTCTAAGCTAAAACATATCGACATGTGGAAAGACATTCCCAAATTATCATATGAAATGATCTAATAATTTAAATTCATGCATTGTATTTGTTTTAAATATTGATTATTACTGCTTAAGATGCTAAAATGTCATTCTTGATTGTGAATTAATTAATAGATAAATGAGTCTCACAGGGAGACAAATATGATAAGAATTATCTGAGTGATTGATTATATACTATGAACCTCATAATGAGGTAAATAATGAGATTGAATTGATAGTCTCAAGATGATTAAATATATGAGAAGAAAGATTGATATATTTGATGATTAACTTAAGAAAAGATTGATAAATGATGAGGATTATGATATGAGTAGTTATAATAGAATGCTATTATCGAATTATATGAGATATAGATGAATGAATATTGGAAGACTATTTGACAATTGAATTATAAGATGTGACTAGAATTATACAAATTGAATACTTATAGTAAATTTAATTCACTGAGCTTGTGAAGCTCACTCCTCATTATTAAATAATTTCATGTAGCAAGCATGACATATAGATTGTTGAGCTGTGATTCAGACTGAGTGATTATCTGTAAGCCTCGTGGTCTACATCCTCAGACTAATGAAAAAAAATAAAAAATATATATTTGTAAATATTCATGCATCATATGTTGTATATATTATTTCAGTTGAAATTTTAATAATGTAACTCCCCTGTTGAGGGTTGAGGATTGATGTATAAATATATATACAATCAGTTGATGTACGTTTTTATATTGTTGCATATATGTGTCGTGCTGGGATTTCAAAATGTGACGACACCGTCTCGGGGGTGGCTAACCCAGGATGGGTCGCTACAACATCTCTTAGGGATCACCCTAAAAACTCAATGGTACAACAACGGGCTAACTAATGGATTGCAAAGGCTGACCAATGCCAAGCCCAAAGAACATTCGGGATGAATAAATATTAATTTTTCTAAATAAATTCTAATTTGAATTGGATAGTAAAATTAAATTTTCATTAACTAAACTTGGCTCTAATACTAAAAGAAAAAAAGGCTCACAAACCGCCAAATGGATAAGTAATGATAGAATGATATAATGCTAAAATGATAATAACTAATGTGAAATATAATGTAATTTAAAATAAAATAAAATAACATGCAGATGAACAGTAAAATGAACAATGACTTTTTGAATAGTACCTTGCAAGGGAGCTTTATAAACTTGATTTTTTTAATACAAACTTTTATAAAAGTGTTTACAAAGAAAAATTTAGAGAATGAGAGTACAAGAATTCTCTTATAATTTTCCTCTAAGATTCACTATGTCTTCAAAGGTTAAAGTCTTTAGTATTTATAGATGGAGGAACTGAGATGTAAAAGAGCATAGAATCCAGAAAATTATTGAAGCTCTTGACTTGTCTCATACATTATTATTATTTTGACAATTTGCTTAACTTTTGTTTGAAGGAGCATCTGCATTTTGAAACGAGAATATTTGCTTTTTAAAATTATCATATAAGGCTAAAATAACTTTTGACTAAATGGTAGTGGATAATCTTCTTTTTGAAAAATCATGACTTATGATCCATCTTTCGGTGTCCACTTGATTGAAAATGGATGAACAATGAAAAAAAAATCCCTTTATAACTCAAAATGATTTTGGGAGCTTTGTCCACCAAATATGTCATTTGGGTGAACAGTTGAAGTAACTTCATCATCATCCTCATCTAAAATTTGAGATAATTATTCTAATAATTTCTTCTTTCTTTTCTTGCTTGGACAAAATTCTTGAAGATGGGGATGAGGTAAAATATGTTTACAATAGTGTTATTTTTAGAAAACCATTCATTAACTGCTTGAGAACATACTTGTTGAGGTTTAAAATTCTGCCATTATTTAATTTTGAACATCTTAGTCAGAACCCATGGATATCCGTCATGGAACATTGGAAGGATGTCATAATCATAACATAAAATCCAGGGAACTGAAAAAGTTGCAACATATAATAATTCCTTTTCATATTCTTTATCTTCATTGGATTGAACTCTGAAAAAGGAGAAGACATCTTTGCATATATGATGAAATATTTTCTCAAAGTGTCCCAAATAAATCCGCCATTCAAGAAATCATAATGGAAGATCTTTAGGACATATTTTGTCAAAATGGATAACCATGAATGCTCAAATAGCTTAATAAAGAACAAGTTATTCTAAGTCATTTAGTAATCATGATAAGTACATGATTGAGGAATAAATGGAACAAAAAACTGTTTTCTATCATAGCTAGAAGGCCAATTTGAAAGGTTGATGACTTTAAGAATTTACATTTTGAAAATACTATTTTTGAAGGGTTCTTTAGGGCTTAACTATGTTTGATTTCAATAAACTTAGTGTCCACAAGAATTAATTCAGGAAACACATTGTTAGCAATACTAAGGATTTTTTTTTGAGTATTTGAGGGGGATTCAAAGAGATTTGTAATTTGAATAGATTTGTTATATGATTTTTCCATATAATGACTTTAAAAGGTTTACTGGAAGATAGGATTGTGGTTGTAATTGGAGGATTTTTGGGTTGAATTTGTACTACTTAAGAATAATTGGGTATATATCTTAAGAGGTTTGAAAATTCTTCTAGAGATTTGAATTTGTTTAGATGAAAAATGGTTCTTGTTAGAGTATTCTAAGTATTTTTTGGAAATGTTTGAGAAATATTCATAGCATAGTCCATAGGATTTTGAGGTATTTCTTTTTGTGTTGGAGAAGGGGATTTTGAGGATGATAGTTTGATTGGAAGCCTAAAGCGTGACCCCATTTTTTCTCTCATGTGTTTTTCCTTGCAAAAATTCATGAGTGAGGAAATCAGGAGGATAATTTGACTATCATTTTATAAATTCTATATCAAAAAAAAAAAAAACACTTAAAATAGCTTGCCATCTTGCAAATATCTATTTTGAAACTAGATTTCAAACATCTTTTGTAAAAAAAATTTTGCAACTTTATAATCTATTCTTAGTAAAAACCTTTTATTATATAAATCATCTTGAAATTTTGATATGCAAAAAACAATTAATAAAATTTCTTTTTTGATAGTTTAATAATTTTTTTTTTCCTAACCAAATGCTTGAATGAAACTAACTACCCGTTCATGAGAATTATCATGCATGCATTGTTTGAGTATGCCACCATGTCCTACATTTGATGTATCTATTTCTATAATCATGAATGCATGGGATGTGGGATACCAAGACAAGGAAGAGACTTGACCTTTGATTTAAAATTTTTAACTATTGATGTTCTTCGGACCAAAGAGGGGGGTTCTTTCTTAATCTTTTGCATAAAGGTTCACAAAGTTGCCTTAATATTTAAGAGAAAAAAATCTGAAACATAATTGAGACATCCAAAAAATATTTGAAGCTGAGATTTCTCCTTGATTTCATCAAGAAATTTATTTGCAAATTCATTAGCTTTGGCTATTGGTTTTATAGTACCTTGATGAATATTGTAGCCAAAAAATCTTATTTTAGATTGGAAAAACTTCATTTTTGAAGATAAAAGAACTAAACCATTTTGTTTAATAATATGTAAAAAGGTATGTGAATGTTTGAAATGTTGATCTATAGATTTTAAAAATTTTAAAACATCATCAATATAAATAATAGCAAATTTTGTATAAGGATTAAAAATATCACTCATAATATTTTGAAATTAAGAAGGAACATTCTTGAAATCAAACAACATTACATTTCTTCATGATGTCCAAATGGAACTATAAATGCCGTCTTGTATCTGTCTTGTTCCACTATTTGAATTTTCCAAAACTCGAATTTTAAACAAAAATTTGAAAATATTGTAACTTCGTATAATCTATTGAGTAAATCTTTTTTTTATTTGGAATAAGTTATCCGATCCATTGTAGGGCTTTATTTAGACGTTTATAATTGATTACAAGTCTTGGGGCTCTTCACTCAAGTTCTGCTCGTTTCTGAACATTGAAAGCAACATAACTCCAAGGAGAATTACTTGGTCTAATTAATTTCTTTTATGAAAGAGTTTCTATCTCTTTTTGATAATAGTGTAATAATTCTTCATTCATTTAAATAGGTTTTGCTTTTGTTGGAATATTTTTTTTATTAAATACTTTTTTCATATGGAAGATTCACTACATGTTTTCTTCTATCCTAGAAAGCATTTGAAGATTAGAACAAACTTTTTTCAGAAATATTTCAAGAATTTGTTGAATTCTTGATTGAACTTCAGTAGTTTATATTTGTTATTCAATTCATTTATAAAGAATTTCTTGTTGAAGAAAAGCTATATATGCTTTTTTATTTGAATTAAATTTATTTGTTTATATAGTGTATTATCTTGAAGTAAATTTAATTCTCTTGTATCTACAAAAATCATAAATTGAAAACTAACATTTTGTTCCATTATTGAAATATGAATTTCTTCTTGATCAACAACAAATGGGTAAATTTGTGTTAGAAAAGGAGTTCCAGGTATAATTAGTTGATTAATATTTTTTTATTAATATGAAATATGTTTTGAAACAATATCAATTGTTACAAACATAGTCTTTTGAAATTTTGTATTCAACTTGAAGTTTAGAACAACTAGCAGTACTAAGTTTTTCAGTAGTTTTTTCATAATAATGTGTTGGAATAAATCCTTCTCTAATATAGGTTTGATCTGCACCTGAATCCATTAGTACAACTGTATTGAAATAATATTCTTTATTTATGACAATTGATATCTTGGCATACCATTTTTGAAATTGAATTTTATCAATTATATTAATATAATTGTTATCATCTAATAGATTGGTTATATTTTTAAAGTAATATTTAGAGCTTGTTTATGGTTGTTCTTGTAAAATTAGAGGTTTCAAAAGATAAGATTTTTGTTTTAATATCTAAATTATCTAGTTGAAGAGCTTTAATTTGAGTTTTCATTTTCGAGATCTCTTTTTGTAGATCTTGAATAGTCTTTGATTTTTTTTTTTTTTATAGTGTTGAGAAAATATTTCATTTAAAATTTAGGGTTCATGTACTTCAAATTTCTTTTTCTGAATTAGGATATCCTTGAGTTTGAGTAATATTCTCTTTTAATTTTTGGATATGTTATTTTATCTATGATATCAAAAATAAATTATTTTTGTTAAGCAATAACATTAATTGATTTGCAGTAGCATAATCCTTCCTCACAATCACATCTTGTTTTTGAAAAAGGAATCATCTGATATAGTTTCCTGAAATTTTGATTGTTCAGGCTCATTGATCATTAATTTTGCTAATTGATCTTTTAAATCATCTTCTAGCTTGAGTTCATTAATTTTTTTTTTGTCCAATGACTTATATTTCCATATTTATAACAAGCTTTTGAATTTTTTTTATTTTTCTTGAAAATATTTTTTGTTGGTTGATCAAAAGTTTTGTTAGATCTATTTATTTTCAAAATTTTTAATTTTTTTTCTTTTTAGCATTTGCAGAAAGTACTTTTAATATTTCATACCCATATTGAGCAAAAAAATGATTCTAATTCTTTTCTACTTTCATGAAGTTTAGATTTCATTTTAGCTTTAAGTTTTAAATGTGTACGTAAGGCTAAACCTTCATTGTTGATATAATTGATGATATCTACAAATGATAAAATATCACAGGGAATTGATCCACTACATTGATCTCTAATTCTTCTTCTAATTTTTTCTGCAAAAAGCCTAGAAAGACCAGAAATAAATTTTTTCTTTCCAAAATGAATGTTGACAATCTTATATGGTAAATACTTTTGATAGAAAACCATCTTTATACCATCTAAAATCTTAAAGGGTAGGACAAGTTAGATTTGAAAGAATTTTTGAGGTTCTTTCTTAAAATTATAAAGGTTCTTCTACAAATTGTTTGGTTATTGCAAAAATAAGGGTTTAAACATAATTTTGAACATTTAGTGTTGTTGTAGTTTATTGTCTTGTTTGAGGATATATGCATGTTCTTACTTCAGGTTTAACGGTAATGAGTATTAATTGTTTTTGTTTTGTTGTAATATAATTATCTCATCATCCTTTGAGTTATCGTGTAAATTCTGCTACTAACATCTTTGCTATCTTATGACAAGTATTGCTTGAATTAGTTTTTTAGGTTATTGCAACCATTGTCATTTATTGAAGAATATTGAGTATTTCATGTTCACTCATTCCATTTAAATTACATTCACATATACTACTATTATCATATTTAGCTTGAACAGAGAGTGATTTATCTTCTAGTTGTAAATCTGGAGGGTTTGGTCTAGAACAGTAATTTTTTGTGGTAGACAATGGAGCTCTATTTGTTATGTTATGTATTTTATTTATTTGATTAGGTTATTGTACATTTTCTGTTTCTAATTCCTCTTCGATGTTTATTATATTTATTGTATTTGTTGTATTTACTCGAGAAGTTGAAGCATTTGTCGATAAGCTCGAAAACTTGTGTTATTCTTTCTAGTATATCATCTGTTGAAATTCCTAAAGTTATTAGATCTTCTTTGTGGAATATCATTAGGTGTAAAAAGGGGGAAAATGTGATTATTGTGGTTGTTAGAGTTTTTTTAGATAATCCCTCCTAGGGTTATTTTGAAGAGGATCGAGTAGGCGAAAAGGATTAGAATGTGATGAATTAGAGAGTAATTTAGAGTCTATAACATCCACTTGAGAAGAAAGAAGATCTACTTGATTTGCTACCGTATGTAATAACTGAATTGTGTAGTTGTTTTGTTGATATATATTTTTTATATCATATTTGACATCTAATTCATTTGGTCTAGATGGCACTTTAAAAAGAGTGGCTGAAACTTAGTTTTGTTTGAAAGGAAATTGTATTTCAGAGGAAGATGTACTAAATCAAAAACTTGATTATCAATAGTTTTCCATTTTTGAGAAATCTTTTGTGTTACATTTATTTGAGAATGGTTTGTACTAAAATAAGTATACATTTCAAACCAATCAAAGAATTTAATATTAATACACAATTGATTCAAGTATTCATACAATTCTTCTTGGATTTGTAATGTTTGAGATTTTGAAAAAAGTAGAGAAATACCATTCTCATTTTGAAATATTTTTTATGAGTAAAAATCATCTCTTAACATAGTTTTATCTATAGTAAATTGTGTACTAGTAGTTACATATAATTGATTTACATTTTCTTGTATTTCATATTGAGTAGGTGACATAAGTGGAGATTGATAATCTTTTGTTTGTTGTCTAGAGTTTTCAGGTTAATATATAGGCTTAGGAATAACTTGTTAGAGTTTAACTTTCTCAATTGAGTTGGAGTAGTTTCAGTGGTGAAGAATGATTTTTTTAATACTAATTGAGGAATTAGTCGAATGTTTAGATGTCTCAACAAAGTTTTTAATATTAATAATTGAATTTCTCACAGAATTAAATCTGATGAGAACACAACCATTTGGAGATTCTACCATTTGAGATACATCAGATCTGAAGATATTTTGAGGATGATTTAAATCCTTAAAATTCCAAGA
This sequence comes from Bretschneidera sinensis, assembly GCA_023935145.1. Classification (NCBI taxonomy): domain Eukaryota; kingdom Viridiplantae; phylum Streptophyta; class Magnoliopsida; order Brassicales; family Akaniaceae; genus Bretschneidera; species Bretschneidera sinensis. Next base: position 20,103,294 of record CM043705.1, on the reverse strand, counting down.
ATCTGGAATAGTGATTTCATTCTATTTGAGTAATTTAGGTGTAATTGTATTAGCATGTTGAGTATAATACATAAGATATGGAGATATTTTGAGGAGGATTTAGATCCTCAAAATGCCAATAATCTAGAATAATGGTCCCATTCCATTTTAATAATTTAGGCGTAATTGTATAAGCTTGTTGAGTGTTAGCTTCTAATAATAGAAGTTTCTCCTAGTTTAAAATGTTTGAGAGCTTTTGAATTATTCTTTGTTGTCATTATCTTATAATATATATTCTATAAATTAAAGTAATAGCTTTTGATTCTCCTTCAAAACTTAAGTTTTGAGTTTGAAAATGAAGGGTAAGAGTTTTAAGAATTTTAAGATAAAGAAGATTTGTTGAAAATTTTGGATAACAAAAAATAAATAAATAAATAAACATGGCCATTAGCCAAATTAGATTGAGTAAATAGAAAGTAAAGAATTTGAAAGTTTTTTATGCCTTGCATCTCTTAGCATTAGCATTAGCATTAGCATCACTGGAGTATCTATACTTAAACGGTATTAAGGTTTGATTGCTATTTGAACTAGTCCTACATGCAAGTACTTGAAACTTTCATTTCTATACTTTAAAATAACTTGAGAAGAAAGAAGTTGAATACTCTCATGTTCTTTACAGATAAACAAAGTCTGTCATTTAGTTTTGATTGAATAGTTTGTTTTGAAATAAAAAATTCATATTTTTTAAATAGTTTTAACATCTTATTTTGAAATATACTAATTTAAAAGATCTTGTTCAAGTTTTGAAATATTGAATTCTTGACTACTCATCATTAGGTGCTGATTATGAGTACTAGAATAGGAAGAAGTTAATGTCCTTACGCCTTAAGTACCTTATTCTAACTCTCTAGTGTCATTACTACGTCTAGTTAATGTCATCCAAAATAAAACAAAATTTCTCTTAGTATTTAGTAATTTGTCGGGACCACCCTAAAAGCCCAATGGGTACAACGATGGGCTGATTAACGCATTGCAAAGGTTGAATAAGGCCAAACCCAAAGAACAGTTGGGAAAAATAAAATATTAATTTTTCTAAATAAATTCTAATTTGAAATGGATAGTAAAATTAAATTTTCATTAACTAAACTTGGTTTGATACGAAAAGAAAACTGGGTTACAAACCACCAAATAGATAAGTTATGATAGAATGATATAATGCTAAAATAAGAATAATAATGATAATAAATATTATTGTCATAATTATAATAATATTATAATGATAATTATAATAATATTATGATATCAATGATAATGAATATGATCATAATTATAATATTATAATAATACTAAAAATAATATTATTTTTATAAGTATAATAATACTATAATGATAATGATAATGATAATTATAATAATGTCAATAATAATGATTTAATGGTATTTTGATAATATAATTATAATAATTTTGAATAATAATATTAATATATTACTAATCATAATAATATTATAATAACAATGATAATAAATATTATTATCGTAATTATATTAATATTATGTTAATAATGATAATATTAATGATATTATCATTATTAACATAATTATAATAATATTAATGATGATAATTATGATAATAATTTGTTATCCTTATTATAATAATGATAATAATAATAATTTTATTATTATTTATAATAATAAATATTATAATTATAGTTATAATAATTATAATTATAATTGTTATATTAATTATAATTATGATGATAAAAATAATAATTTAATAATAATAAATAAATAAATAAGTAAAATTATTATAATAACAGTAATTAAGTTTTAGGGTTTGTGAAGAAATTGAAGATCGTTAAGGATGATGAATAGTGCTAGAGTATTTTGGTACTTCGATTTTTTATCTCACTTTAGTCCTAATACAACAATATCATGAACCAAATATAAGATTAAAGTATTACCACTTTAATCATTTTTTTTATCATGTCCCATGTTAATCATTGTCCTATCACACTATAATCATGCCCGTTAATCAAATGGACTCTTAGTCCTTAAAGTTATACATGTTTCCTATTTTGGCACTTGGGGTTCAATTTCCTACAATCGAGTCTGTAACGTTATATTCTAATAGCAATCAAGTCCTTTTGTTGCTGATTTTGTCAATCCTTGCCGTTAAAATCCATTTGGAGCCACTTAGGACGAAAATGCCTTTGTCCACAATCGAAATATTACCGAGCATAACCTTAACTTCAAACCAAGATTTCAAACAATAAATCAACACGTAATCATGCTGTGAATAAAAAAATAGAGCTAAGAACCGATCAATAAGATAAGATTAGAAAGATTAGCAAAGAAAAATATGCCATAATCAAGGATTACTTAGATTCAAATGAAAGTGATAATGATAGTACCAACATCAACCAAAATTAAGCCATGCAAACAAGTTCACAACAATCTGATAAAATCATCAGAAAGTATCTTTTCACAATGCTCACAAAGGTGCCGAATATATATATCTAATTGAAAGAAATTAAGCTTAGGAAAATAAGATTTTACAGCCTTTGGGAGCAAAAAAAAAAAAAAGACATTCACTTTAAGCCTAATGCAAGAAACCAGTATTGTGATAAGCTGCCAATTTATTAAAAAACGAAAACACCTTCAGCATTTGAATCCCCATCATCATAACTTGCCGACTTTTATATACTAGATTCAAAATCTACTTCATTATACAATGCAATTGAACGCAACACCAAAAATTCATGATCAACCACACAAGCAAACAAAGACCTTTCAGGGCAACCGCGAATTTCGTAGCCTTGTTGGACGGAGGCACTAAAAGGGGAAGGGCGATAGATCTTCGATGGTTGTAGAGAATCCAACGATGTTTTTCACTAATTTCAAAAATCACAAAATCACAAAAAAAAACTTTGAATTTTTTTTGTTGATGAGGTGTTTTTGTGAAGGGAGAGAGAGAGAGAGAGAGAGAGAGAAAGTGGTATGGAGGAGGACTGGAGAAAGAGGAAACGCGAGATGGAGGAGCTCTAGAAGAGTTGCATCTGGGTTGTTTGGTGAAGTAGGTTAGGTTTATTTCTTAAAGCTTTTCTTTTAGGAGGGTTGCAGCTGGAGATTGGGAAAGGAAGAAGGTGGGATTAGGTTTATTTCTTTAAGCTTTTCTTTTAGGAGGGTTGCAGCTGGAGATTGGAAAAGGAAGAAGGTGGGATTAGGTTTATTTCTTTAACCTTTTCTTTTAGGAGGGTTGCAGCTAGAGATTGGAAAAGGAAGAAGGTGGGGTTAGGGTTTAAGTAAGGGTAATTTCGTCTTATGTGGCTCCAGTTGGATTTTAACGTAAGGATTAACGAAATCAGTAACAGAAGAACTTGATTATTGCTGGAACATAATGTTACTGACCCAATTGCAAGAAATTGAATTCAAAGGACCAAAATAGGAAACAGATATAACCTAAAGGACTAAATTGCATATTAAACCTTTTTTTGCTGGGAAGTAATGTTGATAATCTAACATTTAGACAAAAGAATACTCCATAAAGAATAATGACCATTTATAATAGATGGAAGATTACAAGGACAGAGTCTTTGTGGATTTTTCAAATAAAAGGTTATATTCACTTTTAAAAAATTATTTTATCGACAGTTTAAAACTCAAAATAGGTAAAACTGCTTTGACTTTTAAAAAATAGAATATATATATATATATATATATATATATATATATATATATATATATATATTGTTTTACTTGTATTATATTTCTATATTTATTTTGTATAAGTTAACATTTTTTTACTAATTGTATAAGGTTTTTTTTTTATGATATTAATTGTATAAGTTATTGTTGAAATAGCATGAATACATGATTCTTTAATTTTTTAAAGCTTCTAATGGTGTGTTTGATTATATATTTATTGATTCTTAATTACTTATTGTTTTTTTGATTTTTTCTACAATTAAATTATTTGGAGATAATTGCAATCTATACTTAGCATTTGCAAGTCTCTTTATGTGAGAGTAATGTCCCGATTTCTACTTAGATTGTCACCGCATCAATAAAAAAATAACAAGGTTAAAAAAATTTACCATTGTGTAAATAATTGATGAATTGTTGTTCTTAATTACTTAATCTTTATTCTATTTATGCAACTTTTCAAGTTTCATTAATATATTACTTTTATGAGTAAGTATTAGAATACTTTCTATTTTTTATGAGCATATGTAAGTAAATTAATAATTGATAAATTAGTATTATCGCATATGTTGATTATTATAGTAATTATTTTATATATTGAATAATTTATTTTTATTTTTATTTTAATCTAGCGCTATATATGAAAATATGATTGAGAATGGTTAGAAGAATATACTTACATATAGAGTCGTATTGACCAATTTATTATATTTTTCTTCACAGCAAATTAAATTAATAATGCATCTTTTTACTTCATGATAGTTGATTAGACTTGATTTCTTGTTACCAAATTATTTAAAAGATAAAAATTTAAAAAAGAAAAGAAAAGAAGAGAAAATGGTTAATCATGTTGGCATTCACAATATTTGCACATATTTGATCATGTAACATTTTAAAAATATGAAAAATTCATGGAGAGAATGTAAATAAATTAATGCTATGTCCGACAAGTATCGGGAGTTATATTATATGTACTTTTTAAAAATTAAATAGTTTTTCATTTTTCAATTTATTAACTTGTTTACTTAAGTATAACGGTTGCTTTATTTCTGATTATGGGAATGTTCATTTTCACAAATTTTCTTTTATTTTGTTGAATAAATTATGTGATTGGATAAGGAATTTTAAAATTTTTGGCAATATTCAAATATGAGTCTTTATTGTCATTGTTCGGTGGGCTAAGTCTTATCTAAAGTTAACTCTCATATCATATTACATATCTATAGATAATAAATTTTTTATATTGATAATTAATTATCTATAATAAAATATTATTATCTCATTAATTAATCAGTATTTAGTTTTATTTAAATATGGAATGTTCTTTTATTGTTTTCATGTTTTCATTCGTCTATAGAACTACTAGCTAAAAGAAATATTTATTGATTATTGTCTTTATTTTATTTATATTTATGTTTACAATTTTATTCTTTTAAGTTTGTGTTGATTTTTATACCTAATATACTTGCATTGTTTCCATTACTGTATAGCAGAGGTTACTGAAAAAAAGAAAGATTATTGTGACTTAATTTTATAAGTTCCTTTAAATCCAATAACTTCTCTTTCTAACTGACATTTTTTTGTGTTTTACATAAAAAAATGTTTTTTTTTTTTTACTTTGTGTTGATTTTATAATGTATATAATTGATGTGTATATGCAAATTTTTTCTTTTTTTTTTAAAGTTTGTGGATTCTTTGTTTATTTTAGAACTCGTTTTTTTTTATTCTGTACTTTTTTATTAAGTTTTTCATTGGGCACTAATTAATTTAGCTAAACAACAAGTGATTTGATTGCCGGGCCCAAATGCCCACATGAATTATAATATTATTTTTTTCTTAAATATGAGTAATTTTTAATTTTATTCCAAATTTATTCGGATAAGATTCTATTTTTTAATCTTAATTCAGATGTTGAAATCACCCCATTTTCGAAATGTTTTTTTTCATGTTAGTTGCGATTTATCAAAATATTGAAAAATTTGTGCTAAAAAAGATATGCATAAGAGAGTATACATCTTTAAATCTTGTAAAAAAAATCTTTATTAATTTAAAAAATATAATTAAATTTTAAAAAATTTAAATCTGAAATATTTTAATACTTTAAATACATTTGCACGGATTCACAACATCATACTAATTTTTTAATTTAAATATTTAATTATGTATTAAATATTTTTATTTATAATATTAAAAAATTATTTATTATTTTTATATTTGCTTTAATGAACAAAAAATTTATGTGCATTTGCACGGATTCACAACTAGTATTTATAAATGTAGGATACATCAAACGGATCACGTAAGCAATGATATGATGTGGACATTTATCTATCAAAATATTGTTTTTAATAAAAAAAAATCTACTTATTTTCAAATCTAAAATACAAGATTACTCCAAATAAATAAAAAAATGTAAATATATTTGGTTAATTTTATCTAGAGAGTTACTCCCCGCACTTTTAATTTACTCAATCTTTTTATCTTTAACCAAGAAAAAAACTTCAATACACCTGACTTTGAAACCAATTTAACACATAATCAATTACTACTCTTTTATCTATACCCACATCACTAAGGAAGTTGATTTCCAAGTCTCCTCTTCTTCTTATGTCTTTTTTCAATGTTTTCACGGTAAGTGTCTCTTCCCTTTCTTTTCAATGTACTGTTTTTTTGCAGATCATTTATATTTTAATGTGGGTCAATTGTTGGAAACGATTTTTTAAAGGTTTTTTTGGGTATAACTTTTGCATCGTGTATTATATATATATATTATTTTTTAATGGACTTTAATCTTTCTTCAACTAAATTCAAATTCTTAGGGATTTGTTTGTGTTTTAACGACGGAGACATAATGGGCTTCATCATTTTCTAAAAGGTAATTGTAATATCATATTTCTCAAAGTTCGTTTTATATACCATCTCATTGATTCTTTTGAACAATTGGACTAAAAATTCATTACTGCAGTACTATAGCCATCATTTTTTTAAACTAAATTTCCATAAGAGATCAACATAACGTTACAATTACACCAGCTATATATCAATATTTTAGATATTATTTATTCTTGAATTGTATTTTAATCACCATTGTAATGTGAGTAAGTTTATTTTATTATATAGATTTATGCACTCCAATTGAATTACAGTCCATATTACACACCTTTTATTCTTTTTGTTAATTGGTTAATTACAAGTGTTGTTATCAATTTAAGATGTTGTCGTGGAGAAACAATTGTTCTCAGTTCACATTTTTGCTGTTATCTCAATGGCGAGTCAATTGTAATGTACTTTTTTTTTGCAGATCATTTATACAAGTACAGAAGGAAATACCTTTAAAAAAGAATTCAAAATCTTGGGCTTATGTAGCGATAGTAAGCCCTCATAGAAGTTTTATCGAACATGTATTATGCAATCATAACAACTACCAATCCTTCACTAGTAATAAGTTAATTCAACTGACTCTAAACATACATGCCTCTGCAACTCATGACTCCTCTAGCCATCTGAAACTGAATTATAACTCGTTCCTAAATAACAAAACCCTTTGAATTGGCAGAAAAGATAAAAAATTTATAAACTGATTTTGCCAAAATACACACCTCCAATAAAAAGACAACATATGGATCATCTTAAAGCTAGGCTACAAGGAGACACGCGGAAGACCCAAGCTCGGACAGCTGGGCCTCCACGTCACCACTACCCTCTAGGCCATCATTACCCCCTAGTTGGACCTCCTAGGCATCATTACCCAACCAAGTTGGGACTTCGGGCCACCAACCACTTTTATACTTAAACGCTTCCTGATCAAGCCAGCAAGGCGAAGCCCAAGTAGATGGCCCCCGGCCACCTAGCTGGGCCTCCTAGGCATCATTACCCAACCAAGTTGGGACTTCGGGTCACCAACCGCCTTTATACTTAAACGGTTCCTGATCAAGCCAGCAAAGCGAAGCCCAAGCGGATGGCCCCCAACCACCTAGTTGGGCCTCCTAGGCATCATTGCCCAACCAAGTTGAGGCATCACGTCGTCACCACCTTGGGCAAATATGCCACCTCTAAAGCCCTATAAAGAGACTCAGGTGCGCACTCCAAACGATCCAACTTTTCTTAACCTAAAAAGAGAACGCTCGTCCCCTACATACATCTTATCTCACTCTAACTAAAGCTTCGGAGCATCCCCGGAGGCACCCCCTCCGGCGACCCTCTAGCTCACCTCTCCTCCCCTGTGCAGGCTTCCTCATGGCTCGGTCTCCAGCTCAGCAAAACACATTTTTGGCATCAATAGATTGGCACCATCCATGGGAAACCACCATCTCTTGCTGGACAGTAGCAACGAAGAAGTTTAAAGAACTCATCTGTTGTAATGCCAAGCTGTTCGACACCATGTTGCACACTTTGGAGTTTCGGGTGCACACTAGTGCACACGTCCCTGTTCAAGCCATTCCATAGTGCACATGGTAGAGCACTATAGTGCACACGCCCCTGTCCGAGCCATTCCATAGTGCACACGACCGAGCGCCATAGTGCACACGCCCCTGTCTGAGCCATTCTATAGTGCACACGACTGAGCACCATAGTGCACACACCCTTGTCAGAGCCATTCCATAATGCACACTGGCCGAGCATCAGTGCGTACTAGCGCGCATGGCCAAGCCATGTTGCGCACACCCAAGTCCGAGCAATGGCATATGTGCGCACACTCCTAAGATAGGCCCAGCATCAGTGAGCACTAGTGCACATGGCCAAACCATGTTGCGTACACCCAAGGCCGAGCAATGGCATATGTGCGCACACTCCTCAGACGGGCCCAACATCAGTGCACACTGGCCGAGCATCAGTGCGCACTAGTGCGCATGGCTAAACCATGCTGTGCACACCCAAGGCCGAGCAGATGGATTGCTCTATTGGTCCTCAACCCACTAGTTCTAAGGTTCGAGCAGATGGATTGCTCCATTGGTCATCGACCCACTAGCTCCAAGGTTCGAGCAGATGGATTGCTCCACTTATGCTCAGACTCATCTTTCCAAGGCCGAGCTGATGGATTGCCCCATTAGTCCTCGACCCACTAGCTCCAAGGTTCTAATAGATGGATTGCTCCACTTGTGCTCGGACTCATGTCTCCAAGATCGAGCAGATGGATTGTTCCACTGGTCCGTGGCCCACTAGCTCCAAGGTCCGAGTAGATGGATTGCTCCACTTGTGCTCAGACTCATGTCTCCAAGGCTGAACACGTGGATTGCTCCTCGTGTCCTAGGTCCAATAACTCCAAGGTCCAAGCAGAAGAATTACTCCAATTGTGCTCAAACTCATGTCTCCAAGGCCAAACAAGTGGATTGCTCATCGTGTCTTAGGCCCAATAGCTCCAAGGTCTGAGCAGATGGATTGCTCCACTTGTGCTCGGACTCATGTTTCTAAGGCCGAACACGTGGATTGCTCCTCATGCCCTCGGCCCAATAGCTCCAAAGTTCGAGCAGGTGGATTGCTCCACTTGTGCTCGGACTCATGTCTCCAAGGTCGAACAGATGGATTGCTCCACACGTGCTCTGCCACAAGCTCCAAAGACCAACAGATGGTTAGGCACCACTCGTGCTCGAACTCATCTCTCCAAGGCCGAGCAGATGGATTGCTCCACACATACTCGGCCACAAGCTCTAAGAACCAAACAGATAGTCAGGCAAAACTCGTGCTCGGACTCATCTCTCCAAGGTCGAGTAGATGGATTGCTCCACATGTGCTTGGCCACAAGCTCCAAGGCCTCTCGGCCACAAGTTCCAAGATCCGAGCGGATGGACTTACTCCACACGTACTTGGACTCATGTCTCCACGGTCGAGCAGATGGATTGCTCCACACACGCTCGACCCACTATCTCCAAGGTCCGAGCAGATGGACTTGCTCCACACTTGTTCAGATTCATATCTCTCCTCTCCATGGCCGAACAGATGGGTTGCTCCACACCTGCTCAGCTCGGCTCTGTTAGAACACAGTACACTATCCAAATCATTAAAGATCGAACCCTAATACTGCCAAAATACACTATCCAAATCTCAAGAAAGTGGGGGGCCTATGATACTGCCAAAATACACACCTCTAATAAAAAGACAACACGTGAATCATCTTAAAGCTAGGCTGCAAGGAGACATGCGGAAGACCCAGGCTCGGATAGCTGGGCTTTCACGTCACCACCGCCCTCCATGCCATCATCGCCCCCCAGCTGGACCTCCTAAGCATCATTACCCAACCAAGTTAGGACTTTGGGCCATCAACCGCCTTTATACTTAAAACGATTCCTGATCAAGCCAGCAAGGCGAAGCCTAAGCGGACGGCCCCCAACCACCTAGCTGGGCCTCCTAGGCATCATTACCCAACCAAGTTGGGACTTCAGGTCACCAACCACCTTTATACTTAAATGGTTCCTGATTAAGCCAGCAAGGTAAAGCTCATGCGGACAGTCCCCGACCACCTAGCTGGGCCTCCTAGGCATCATTGCCCAACCAAGTTGGGGCATCACATCATCACCACCCTGGGCAAATATGTCGCCTTTAAAGCCTTATAAAGAGACTCAAGTGCACACTCCAAACGATCCAACTTTTTTTAACCTAAAAAGGGAACGTTCGTCCCCTACATACATCTTATCTCACTCTGACTAAAGCTTCGAAGCATCCCTAGAGGCACCCCCTCCGGTGACCCCCTAGCTCATCTCTCTTCCCCTATGTAGGCTTCCTCGTGGCTCGGCCTCCAGCTCAGCAAAACACATTTTTGGAATCAACATAAACCTTCTCACAGAGAGAAAACAAAACCCTTTTATGTTGATAACATTAATTGGTGCAATGCCTTTATAATCAATGGAGAAGAAGAAAGAATTTCAAAGACGAAAAACCATTTACCGAGGAGAGAGATTGTACATGAAGAGAGTTAGAGACAAAAGTTAGAGAACACATTGTTTAATGTTACATATAAAAACAAAAGTTACACAAACTTAAAAGCCACTTTGGTTTAAGAGCAGCGGCGTTGTTTGAGTTTAACTTTAAACAAACTTAAAACAATTAATTTTGTCTTTTAAACTATTTTAAATTAGATACTTTAAGTTGGCTTAAAACTAAAGCCAAACAATGTAACTTCAGGTATCAATTACTTCGGAATCTGTGTTAAACACCAAATTGGTGTTACTTCTTGCTTGTCATTAAGACCAGGTATGGACCTATATTTGTTTAGTTTTTGGTTCAACATGTGTGGCATGCAGGTGTGTATTTACCCATTTTGATGCCAAATTATTCTTTCCTTGAATTTTAAGGTTGCAATACTGGAATTTTTGAGTTTGCCATGTATATTATATGTTTTGAGTTGATTTTTTTTTTTAAAGTTTATCTGTTGTGCCTTTGATCTGGATTCTACATATGCCAATGTTCATATTTGCTTCTTTAGTTATTGATAATTATAGAATTACAAATAAATGAGAGTTGGAAAAGAAGAAAAAAGTTGCAGGTAGGCTGCAACACCATGAAATCAGAACTACTGTCTGGTGTGGGATTTCATGTTTTGCTATATGAAACAATATTAAATGTAAACACAGTGAAAAAAATCCTACACTTTAGCATTTGGAAGAAAAAAAAGTGAGTTCAATTCGGGTGTCTGTTAGCAATTGGAGTCGAACTTGGACTTCTTTAATTTGGACATCTTTTTTGTTTGCTTAAAACTATGGTTGCTTAAATGCTTTTGAATATGTATTTAACTGTAATACCCGTATTCTTAAAGTAAAAGTAAAGAAGTAATTTGATAAATATGACATAGAATTAAAATAATATATATATATGAAAGATTTATTATTGAATAAAATAATTTTAAAAAAAATGGTGGACAACACTTGAAGTCCAGGTGTTGTCAAAGTAATATGCCTTACTTGCATGTTACACACCAAGACATGCAAAAAAATGTTGAAATTTTGAAATTTTGAAGAAGTTTACTGGAGAATTTTTAAGAGAATCGAGAGAAACTTTAAGAAAAACAAAAGGTAATAATGTGAATTTTATTTATGAAATTATGCATAAATAAAATTACCCGGAATTTGACGTAGAAATTTAAAGGATATGAATTATGGAAGAATTGAAGTATAAATTAGAAATTTAAATATAAATATTATGTCATGTGTTGACATCAACAATCGGGTGAAATTGCTGAAAGGAGCAGTAAAGGCAAGGAGGCGATCCACAGATAGCTTTAAGTGCTACGTGGTGAGTTAGATTTACTTTTAGTAATCGAGATAAATATGAAATATAAAGTGATGATATTTTAATTAATTATTGAACTACAATGTTTGGATGATATATGAAAGTTGTTTGATTAATATTATATGAATAATTGATATGTTTAAAATTTATTATATGAGAAATAATATTAATGAAATAATGAGTTGATGAAATATATAATGAAAGGATAAATGGAATTCTTAAAAAGCTATGACTGATAATTTGATATGATATATGAGGAGATAATTTAATGAATATGATAAAAATAATAATTTTTAGAAAGAGCTGGATAGCTAAATTGAATGATTGAAAGTATGCTTGTTTTCATATTATTGTTCATATATATATACATGAAATGAAAAGAACTGGGAAGACAGTCGGTCTAAATGAAATGAAAAGAACTGAGAAGGCAACTGGTCTAAATGAAATGAAAAGAACAGAGAATGCAGCCAGCCTAAATGTGAAAAGAACCAGGAAGAAAACCGGTCTAAATGAAATGAAAAGAATCGGGAAGGCAGTCGGTCTAAATGAAAATAAAAGAACCGGGAAGACAGGCGGTTTAAATGAAAATAAAAGAACCAGGAAGGTCACTGGTTTAAGCTGAAACATGTAAACATGTGGGAAGACGTTCCCAAATGATAATATGAAATGATCTGATAAATTAAATTCATGCACTGCATTTGTTTTAAATATTGATTTGTATTGTGATATGATCCACGCCTCCTCATCATATTGCTTGAGATGCTAAAGTAGCATTCTTAATTGTGATATAATTGATAAACAAATGAGTCTCAAAGAGAGACAAATATGATGAGAAAGAAATATGGCAGAATGATATGATAAAAAATTGATTTGCTTAATTGATTATACGTTGTGAACCTCATAACGAGGTAAATAATGATGTTGAGTTGACAGTCTCACGATGATTAAATATATGAGAAGAAAGATGGATATGTTTGATGATTAATTTAGGAAGAGATAGATAAATGACGAGAATTATGATATGAGTAGTGATAATAGAATACTATAGATGAATGAATATTGGAAAGCTATTTGAACGATTGAATTATAAGATCTGACTCGAAGTATAAAAATCGAGTACTTCTAGTAAATTTAATTTACTGAGCTTGTGAAGCTCACTCTTCATTGTTAAATAATTTTAGGAAGTGAGCAGGACAGATAGATAGGTGAGCTGAGATTCAGACTGAGTTATTATCTGTAAGCCACGTGGTCCACATCCTCAGACTAATGGAAAGAAAAACAAATTTGTAAATATTCATGCATCATATGTTGTATATATTATTTCTGTTGAAATTTTAATAATGTAACTCCCCTTTTAAGGGCTGAGGATTGATGTATAGATATGTATACATTCAGTAGATGTATATTTTTATATTATTGCATATATGTGTTATGCTGGGATTTCAAAACGTGAAGAAACCGTCTTGGTGGGTGGCTAACTCGGGATGGGTCATTACAATTTTGGTATCAGAGCATTAGGTTTTATGATTCTGTAGACTGCAGAAAAATTTTAAAAAGAAGTGGAAGATTTAAACAAACTACATTTTAATCCAGAGTCTGAGGATGACACGTGGACGTGCTAGAGCTAGAGGTAGAGTTTTGAATCAGAGAGTACATAGTAGACCCTCAATATTTAGAAGAGTTGAAGCGAATGGGAGGTTGAGTATGTGATTCATGCAAGGGAACAGGTATCTAGCGCAGCTGGTACTATTAAGTGTGTGAGAGAATCTGATATTAGGAGGGATGAGTTGAAAGAAGTTCTTGATCAAGATATAGAGAGAATGAATGCAGAAGAAGAAAGTGCTGATAATTTACAAAGGAGATTAGAAAAAAGAGGTAGAACAGAACCTGATGTGGTGAGATAAGAGGCTAATGGGTGAGAGGGTGTGTTTACAAATGAGATGCAAGGGGATTATTTTGTGAGATTTTCTAAGTTTAAACCCCAATCTTTTAGAAGATCTGTAAATCCTATTGAAGTTAAATAGTGGATTAAACATGTTGAGAAATATTTTGAAGTCTTACTAGTGACAGATATACAGAAGGTTTTTTTTGCTTCATTTATGTTGGAAGGTGAGGCTTCTCAATGGTGGGAGGATATTCTACCCAGATTGAGTACACAGGTAGATCAACCCTTAACTTGGTGTAAGTTTAAGGATGTGTGTTCCTTGCGAAGTGTTTTCCAAATACATTTAGAGCACAGAATAAGGGAGATTTTGTTCATGTAAGGAAGAATACTTTATCCGTGACTGAGTATGATAATAGATTTATAGCCCTATCGAGGTTCTTACCTGAGTTAGTAAATATGGCGGAGAGGAAATGGAAGAGATTTTTATATGGATTACACAAAGAAATTCAGACTAAACTCTCTTAAATGGGTATTGAGAATTAAGTTATAATGGTGGATAAAGCATTACAGATTGAGAAGTATGTGATGGAGTTTAGAGGTAAGAGGGATTGGCTGATGAGATCTAGATTTGAGGGACCCAGAGGTGGAAGTAGTATGAGTGTGCAGGGTGAGAGACAACCTTAGAAGGGGGCATTCCTTGTTACAGGGAACTACAATATAGAGTCAGAGGCAAGCAGGATCTGTTGTTTCTGTAGCTGAGAGTAATATCGATGGGACCCTTAGATTTTGGAGACAGGTTAAAAGAACTGGGAGTTATGGTAGATGAGTAAGTATGCCACCGAGAAGAAGTTGTAATCTAATATATGATAGAGAAACAAGAGTTTGCTTTAGATTTAATTAAACGTGGCATCTGTCTCAGAATTGCCCTACTTAGATATGCTCTGTATGTGGTGAGGGAGGACATGTTAATGTAGATTTTCAAATAGGAAAATCTATTGAGATAGATGTTGGAGGTGTTGGGAGAAAACAAGTGGAAGGAGGTAGTGGATCAGGGAGTATACGGGGTAAGGGTAGAGGTAGAGGATCAGTAGTTGAGAGAGGACATAGTGGTCAGTTACAGCTTAGAGACAGCAAAGTCTATGCATTGACCCAACAGGATGCACTTACCACTCCTGATATTGTTATGGGTATGGTATTTATTCATGATAGACTTGCTAGATTATTAATTGATCCTGGTGCAACCCATTCTTTTAATCCAATGCTTATATGAAATCTGTTGATGCTAGTGTTAGTCCTTTGATGCATGCTGTTATTGTTGAGGTTCTTACTGAGGATAGGGTTATTATCATGACAATTTATCGAGGTCGTGTGAGTAGTATGGTTGGTAGAGAATTTGAAGTTGATTTGTTGCCTTTAGATATGATAGATTTTGATTTAATTCTGGGAATGAATTGGTTATCTGCATATCATGCTTGGGTAGATTGTTTTTGGAAAAAAATGTGGTGTTCAAGATACCAGGACAAGATGAGTTTAACTTTCAAGGAGAACGTAAGATACTTTCCAACTGTCTTATTTTTGCCCTGACTACTAGTAGATGGTTGAAGAAGGGTTGCGAGCGTATTTGGCATATGTGGTGGATTCTAGAAAGGAGAGTAGGAAGTTAGAAGAAATCTTACTAGTATAAGATTTTTTTGATGTGTTCCTTAAGGAGTTGTTTGGTTTGCCTCCAACAGGGAGATTGAGTTTTCTATTGAGGTGATTCTGGGGTCAGCACCCATATCTATAGCACCTTATAGAATGGAAGAGAATTGAAAGTTCAACTTCAGGAGTTGCTAGATATATAATTTATTCAACCTAGTATGTCACCTTGGGGAGCCTCTGTATTGTTTGTGAAGAAGAAAGATGGAACAATGTGGTTGTGTATTGATTATAGATAGTTGAATAAGATCACCATCAAGAATAAATATCCTTTGCCCAGGATAGATGATTTATTCGAGCAGTTACAAGGAGCTAGGGTGTTTTCTAAAATAGACTTGAGATCGGGTTATCATCAGTTGAGGATAAAGGAATGGGACGTGCCTAAGGCTGCTTTTAGGACACGTTATGGCCATCATAAGTTTCTTGTGATGCCATTTGGGTTGACTAATGCTCCTGTCGCATTTATGGATCTAATGAATCAAGTGTTTAAACCATTTTTGGATAGATTTGTGATTATATTTATTGATGATATTCTGGTTTATTCTAAGGATGAAGATGAGCATATACAACATTTAGAGATAGTATTGAAAATTCTGAGGAGAGAGAAATTGTATGCAAAGTTCTTTAAGTGCGAGTTTTGGTTGAGTGAAATATCTTTCTTGGGGCATGTTGTGTCAGGAGATGGTATAGTAGTTAACCCACAAAAAGTAGAGACAGAGTTGAATCGGGAAAGACTCACTAGTGTGACTGAAATTAGAAGCTTTTTTGGGTTGGCTGGTTATTATAGGAGGTTTATCTAGAATTTTTCTATGATTGCTGGACCATTGACTAAATTGACCAGAAATGAAGTGAAGTTTAGGTGGTCAGAAGAATGTGAGAGTAGTTTCCAACTGTTAAAAGAGAAATTGACTACTGCTCCTTCTAGTGATGAAGGATTTGTGGTATATAGTGATGCATCGCATCAGGGGTTAAGATGTGTGATGATGCAACATGGGAGAGTTATAGCGTATGCTTATGGGAAATTGAAGAACCATAAGAGAAATTACCCAACCTATGATTTAGAATTGGCAAACATAGTTTTTGCTTTGAAGATTTGGAAACATCACCTGTATGGAGCCAGTTATGAAATTTTTACTGACCATAAAAGTTTGACGTATTTACCTACCCCAAAAGAGTTGAATTTGAGGCAAAGGAGATGGATTGAGTTGATTAGTGACAATGACTATACAATTCACTATCATCCAAGAAAGACTACTAATGTAGTAGCTGATGCATTGAGTAGAAAGTCTACAGGAAGGTTAGCTGCTTTCGGGAATCATGATATTAGATTAATCATAGGACTGAGAGAAATGATAATGTATTTAAGTATCAGTGATAGAGGAGTATTGATGGCAAATATAGTTGTACAATCTTCTATTATTGATCACTTGTTACAGATGCAGAGTAGAGATAAAAGGATGGAGAAGATAAAAAATGAAATATGGAGTGGGAATTCAACTAGGTTTAGAATTAGAGAAGATGATAAGGTGGCATTGGGATATAGAGTTTGTGTTCCTAATGATGTGAATATGAGAAAGGAGATACTAAGGAAGACTCATGATTTTGTATATTCTATGCACTGGGTAATAATAAGTTGTACAAGGGGTTAAGACAGAATTATTGGTGGTCAAGGATGAAGAAAGATGTAGCTGAGTATTTTTCTAGATGTTGGACTTGTCAACAGGTGAAGTCTGACCATAGACATACAACACATTTTTTACAACCACTTCCAGTACCTGAATAGCCATGGGAGAATGTAAGTATGGATTTTGTCTCTGGTTTTTTCCGTACCCAGAGAGGTCATGATGATGTATGAATTATAGTGGATAAAATTTCTATGGATACGGAATTGCAGTTTAGTATAGTTTTTCATCCTTAAACAGATGAACAGATAAAGAGAATCATCAGAATACTTGAAGATATGCTGAAGGCAAGTGTGTTGAGTTTCTCAGTGAGCTGGGATGCTTATTTACCTTTGATCAAGTTTGCATACAATAATCAGTATCAAACTAGTATTGAGATGGAACCATTTGAGGTTTTATATGGTAGAAGGTGTAGAACTCCAGTATGTTGGGAAGAAGTTAGAGAAAGAAAGATATTTGGTTCAGAAATGATAGATTTGGCTACTGAGTGGATCAAACTGGTCAGAGAGAACCTTAGAGCAGCATAGAATAGACATAAGGGATATGCTAATAATAGAAGACGATCTCTTGAGTTTCAGGTTGGTGACTGGGTATTTTTGAAAATATCTTCGTCGAAAGGTGTATTGAGATTCAAAACGAAGGGAAAGTTGAGTTCGAGATTTATGGGGCCATATGAGGTTATTGAGCGAGTTGGACTAGTAACATACAAATTGGATTTGCCTCCAGAGTTAAAGCAATTACATAATGTGTTTCATGTTTCACTTATGAGAAATCGTTTACATGATGAATCCCATAGCATTTCGAATTAGGCTGTAGAACTTCAGGAAGATTTGACCTTTATGCAAGTACTAGTCAGAATTCTATACAGAAAGGAACAAGTCTTACGTAATAAAGTTATTTATTTGATTGAAATATTATGACAGAACAAAGATGTTGAAGAAATTACTTAGGAGCATGAGGCAAAAATGAGGAAAGAATACCCAAACTTTTTCATGAATTAGGTAAGGAAATTTCGGGGACAAAATTTTTATAAGGTGGGTAGAATTGTAAAACCCATGTTCTTAAAGTAAAGGTAAAGAAGTAATTTGCTAAATATGACATGGAATTAAAATAATATATATGAAAGATTTATTATTGAATAAAATAATCCTTTGAAAAAAAAGGTGGACAACACTTGGAGTTTAGGTGTTGTCAAAGTAAAATGCCTTACTTGCATGTTACACACCAAGACATGCAAAAAATAGTTTCGGGGGGGGGGGGGGGGGGGGGGGATAATATAAAATAAAAAAGGGTGTTTGTTTTGTTTTATTATTTTACCAAATTTTGTTTGGTTTTCTTCTTTCTTCGATTCAAATTACTCTCTTTCTTTAAACATCTGGGGACTCAAATAAAGGTTGAAATTTTGAAGAAGTTTACGGGATAATTTTTAAGAGATTCGAGGAAGCTTTAAGAAAAACAAAAGGTAATACATGAAATTACCTGTAATTTGATGTAGAAATTTAAAGGGTACGAATTATTGAAGAATTAAAGAATAGATTAGAAATTTTAATATAAATATTATGTCAGGTGTTAACGATCAACAATCGGGTGAAATTGCTGAAAGAAGCAGGAAATGCAAGGAGGCGATCCACGGGTAGTTTTAAGTGCTACGTGGTGAGTTAGATTTACTTTTAGTAATCGAGATAAATATGAAATATAAAGTGATGATATTTGAATTAATTATTAAACTACAATGATTAGATGATATATGAACGTTGGTTGATTGATATTATATGAATAATTGATATGTTCAAAATTTATTATATGATAATAATTTAATTGAATGCTTGAATGTATGCTTGTTTTCATATTATTGTTCATAGGCATATGCATGAAATGAAAAGAACCGGGAAGGAAGCTGATCTAAATGAAATGAAAAGAACCGAGAAGGAAGCTGATCTAAATGAAATGAAAAGAACCAGGAAGGTAGCCGGTCTAAATGAAATGAAAAGAACCGGGAAGAAAGTCGATCTAATTGAAATGAAAAGAACCGGGAAGGCAACCAGTCTAAATGAAATGAAAAGAACCGGGAAGACAACTGGTCTAAATGAAATGAAAAGAACATGGCAGGTAGTCGGTCTAAATGAAAATAAAAGAATCGGGAAGGCAGTCAATCTAAATGAAAATAAAAGAATTAGGAAGGCATCAGGTCTAAATGAAAATAAAAGAATCGGGAAGGCAGTCAGTCTAAATGAAAATAAAAGAATTAAGAAGGTCACTGGTCTAAGCTGAAACATGTGAACATGTGGAAAGACGTTCCAGAATGATAATTTGAAATGATCTGATAAATTAAAATCATTAATTGTATTTGTTTTAAATATTGATTTGTATTTCTTGAGATGCTAAAATAGCATTCTTGATTGTGATATGATTGATAAACAAATGAGTCTCAACGAGAAACAAATATGATGAGACAGAAATATGACAGTATGATATGATAAAAAATTGATTTGCTTAATTGATTATATGCTGTGAACCTCATAACGAGGTAAATAATGATGTTGAGTTGATAGTCTCACGATGATTAAATATATGAGAAGAAAGATAGATATGTTTGATGATTAATTTAGGAAGAGAATGATAAATGATGAGAATTATGATATGGTAGTGATAATAGAATGCTATTATCGAGTTTCATAAGATAATAGATGAATGAATATTGCAAAACTATTTGAACGATTGAATTATAAGATCTGACTGGAAGTATACAAATCGAGTACTTCTAGTAAATTTAATTTACTGAGCTTGTGAAGCTCACTCCTCATTGTTAAATAATTTCAGGAAGTGGGCAGGACAAATAGATTGGTGAGCGAAGATTCAGATTGAGTCATCTGGAATCCACGTGGTCCACATCCTCAGACTAATTGAAAGAAAAAAATTTGTAAATATTCATGCATCATATGTTGTATATATTATTTCAGTTGAAATTTTAATAATGTAACTCTCCTTTTGAGGGTTAAGGATTGATGTATAGATATATATACATTCAGTTGATGTATATTTTTATATTATTGTATATATATGTGTCGTGCTGGGATTTCAAAACGTGATGACACCGTCTCGGTGGGTGGCCAACTCGGGATAGATAATTACAAATTTAGTTTCAGAGCATTAGGTTTTATGATTCTGTAAACTGCATAAAAATTTAAAAAAATGGAAGATTTAAACAAACTACATTTTAATCCAAAGTCTGAGGATGACATGTGGATGTACTAGAGCTAGAGGTAGAGTTATGAATCAGAGAGGATGTGGTAGAACCTCAATATTTAGAAGAGTTGAAGCGGAGGGGGAGGTTGAGTTATGCTAGAAGGTGAGGCTTCTCAATTGTGGGAGGATATTCTACCCAGATTGAGTATATAGGTAGATTAACCCTTGGTGTAAGTTTAAGGATGTGTTCCTTGCGAAGTGTTTTCCAGATGCATTTCGAGCACAACATGAGGGATATTTTATTCATTTAAGGTAGAATACCTTATCTGTGACTGAGCATGATAATAGATTTATACCCTTGTCGAGGTTCTTACCTGAGTTAGTAAATATGGAGGAGAGGAAATGTAAGAGATTTTTAGACGGATTATACTATGAAATTCAGATTAAACTCTCTTATATGGGTATTGAGAATTATGCTATAATGGTGGATAAAACATTACATATTGAGAAGGATGTAATGGAGTTTAGAGGTACGAGGGATTGGCTGAAGAGATCTAGATTTGAAGGACCCAGAGGTAGTAGAAGTATGAGTGTGCAGGGTGGGAGACCACCCTAGAAGGGGGCGTTCCTTGTTACAGGGAACTGCAATATAGAGTCAGAGGCAAGCAGGATCTGTTGCTTCTGTAGCTCAGAGTAATATTGGTGGGGTCCCTAGTTTTTGGATATAGGTTATGAGAACTAGGAGTTATGGTAGAGGAGTAAGTATGCCACCAAGTAGAAGTGGTAATCTAATGTATGATTAAGAGACAAGAGTTTGCTTTAGATTTAATCAGACGTGCCATCTATCTTAGAATTTCCCTACTTAGATATGCTTTGTATGTGGTGAGGGAGGACAAGTTAGTGTAGATTTTCCAATGAGAAAATCTATTGAGATAGATGCTGAGGGTGTTGGGAGAAAACAGGTGGAGAGAGGTAGTGGATCAGGGAGTATACAGGATAGAGGTAGAAGATCAGTAGCTGAGAGAAGACGCAGTGGTCAGTTACAACCTAGAGACAGCAAAGTCTATGCATTGACCTAACAGGATACACATACCACTCTTGATATTATTATGGGTATGGTATCTATTCTTGATAGACTTACTAGATTATTGATTGATCCTAGTGCAACCTATTCTTTTGCATCAAGTGCTTATATGAAATCTATTAATGCTAGTGTTAGTCCTTTGATGCGTGCTATTATTGTTGAGGTTCCTACTGAGGATAGGGTTATTATCAGGACAATTTATTGTGGTAGAGAATTTGAAGTTGATTTGTTACCTTTAGATATGACAGATTTTGATTTAATTCTAGGAATTAATTGGTTATATGCATATCATGCTTGGGTAGATTGTTTTAGGAAAATGTGGTGTTCAAGATACCAGGATAAGAGGAGTTTAACTTTCAGGGAGAACGTAAGATACTTGCCAACTGTCTTATTTTTGCCCTAACTGCTAGTAGATGATTATAGAAGGGTTAGGAGAGGTATTTGGCATATGTGGTTGATTCTAGAAAAGAGAGTAAGAAGTTAGAAGAAATCTTAGTAGTTGAAGATTTTTTTGATGTATTCCCTAAGGAGTTGTCTGGTTTGCCTCCAATAGGGAGATTGAGTTGTCTATTGAGGTGATTCCGGGATCAGCACCCATATCTATAGCACATTATAGAATGGCACCAGTTGAGTTGAGAGAATTCAAAGTTCAACTTCAGAAGTTGCTAGATATACAATTTATTCGACCTAGTAAGTCACATTGGGGAGCCCCTGTATTGTTTGTGAAGAAAAAGGATGGAACGATGAGGTTGTGTATTGATTATAGACAGTTGAATAAGATCACCATTAAGAATAAATATCCTTTGCCTAGGATAGATGATTTATTCAAGCAGTTACAAGGGGCTAGGGTGTTTTCTAAAATAGATTTGAGATCAAGTTATCATCAGTTAAGGATAAAGGAAGGGGACGTGCGTAAGACTGCTTTTAGGACATGTTATGGCCATCATGTGTTTCTTGTGATGCCATTTGGGTTGACTAATGCTTCTGCAGCATTTATGGATCTAATGAATCAAGTGTTTACACCATTTGTTGGATAGATTTGTGATTTTATTTATTGATGATATTCTAGTATATTCGAAGGATGAAGAGGAGCATTTGCAACATTTAGAGATAGTATTGGAAATTTTGAAGAGACAAATTGTATGCAAGGTTCTCTAAGTGTGAGCTTTAGTTAAGTAAAATATCTTTTTTGGGGCACGTTGTGTCAGGAGATGGTATAGTAGTTGACCCACAGAAAGTAGATGCAGTGTTGAATTGGGAAAGACTCACTAATGTGACTGAAATTATAAGCTTTTTTGGGTTGGCTTGTTATTATAGGAGATTTATCTAGAATTTTTCTATGATTGCTGGAACATTGACTAGATTGACCAAGAATGAAGTGAGGTTTAGGTGGTAAGAAGAATGTGAGAGCAGTTTCCAGCTTTTGAAAGAGAAATTGACTACTACTCCTTCTAATGATGAAGGATTTGTGGTATATAGTGATGTGCCGTATCAGGGGTTGGGATGTGTGCTGATGCAACATGAAAGAGTTATAGCTTATGCTTAAAAGCAATTGAAGAACCATGAGAGAAATTACTTGACCTATGATTTAGAATTCCCTGACATAGTTTTTGCTTTGAAGATTTGGAGACATAGTCTGTATAGAGCCACTTGTGAAATTTTACTGATCATAAAAGTTTGATGCATTTACCTACCCAAAAGAGTTGAATTTGAGGCAAAGGAAATGGATGGAGTTGATTAGTGACTATGAATGTACAATTCACTATCATCTAGGAAAGACTAATGTAGTAGCTGATGCATTGAGTAGAAAGTCTACAGGAAGATTAGCTGCTATTGGGAGTCATGATATTTGCTTGATGGTAGGACTGAGAGAAATGAGAGTGTAGTTGAGTATCAGTGATAAAGTATTGATGGCAAATATAGTTGTACAATCTCCTACTATTGATCACTTGTTAAAGATGCAGAGTAAAGATGAAAGGATAGAGAAGATGAAACATGAAATATAAAGTGGGAATTCGACTGGGCTTAGAATTAGAGAAGATAATATGGTGGTATTGGGACATAGAATTTGTGTTCCCAATGATGTGGATGAAAAAGGAGATACTAAGGGAGGCTCATAATTTTGTATATTCTATGCACCCTGGTAATAATAAGATGTATAAGGGGTTGAGACAGAATTATTGGTGGTCAAGGATGAAAAAGATGTAGCTGAATATATTTCTAGATGTTTGACTTGTCAACAGGTAAAGTATGAGAATAGACATCCATCACGTTTATTACAACCTCTTCCAGTACTTGAATAGCCATGGGTGAATGTAAGTATGGATTTTGTTTTTGGTTTTCCCCGTACCCACAGAGGTCATGATGATGTATAAGTTATAGTGGATAAAGTTTCTAAGTCTTCGCATTTCCTTCCCATTAAAAGTACCTGGAGTCCTGAAAAGTTGGCAGAATTGTATGTAGCGGAAATTGTAAGATTACATGGGGTACCATTAAGCATTGTATCAGATAGAGATTCTAGATTCACTTCTAGATTTTGGAGAGGATTCAAGAAGCTATAGGTACGCAATTGTAGTTTAGTACAGTTTTTCATCCTCAAACGGATGAGCAAATAGAGAGAATCATCAAAATACTAGAAGATATGCTGAGGGCAAGTGTGTTGAGTTTCTCAGGGAGCTGGGATGTTTATTTACCTTTGATCAAGTTTGCATACAGTAATTAATATCAAACTAGTATTGGGATGGAACCATTTGAGGCTTTGTATGGTAGAAGGTGTAGAACTCCAGTATGTTTGGAAGAAATTGGAGAAAGAAACATATTTGGTTTAGAAATGATAGATTTGACTACTGAGAGGATCAAACTGGTTAGAGAAAACCTTAGAGCAGCACAGAATAGACATAAGGGATATGCTAATAATAGAAGACGACCTCTTGAGTTTTAGGTTGTTGACTGGGTATTTTTGAAGATATCTTCGTCGAGTGGTGTATTGAGATTCAAAAAGAAAGGAAAGTTGAGTCCGAGATTTATGGGTCCATATTAGGTGATTGAGCGAGTTGGACAAGTAGCATACAAATTGGATTTGCCTCCAGATTTAAAGAAATTACATAATGTATTTCATGTTTCACTTATGAGAAAATGTTTACATTATGGATCCCTTAGTATTTCGAATTAGGCTGTAGAACTTTAGGTATATTTGACATTTATGCACGTACCAGTCAGAATTCTACAGAAAGGAACAAGTCTTGCTTAATAAATTTATTCATTTGATTCAAGTATTATGGCAGAACAAAGATGTTGAAGAAATTACTTGGAAGCATATGGCAAAAATGAGGAAAGAATGCCCCCAAATTTTTCATGAATTAGGTAAGGAAATTTTGGGGATGAAATTTTTATAAGGTGGGTAGAATTGTAATACCTATGTTCTTAAAGTAAAGGTAAAGAAGTAATTTGATAAATATGATATGGAATTAAAAAAATATATATGAAAGATTTATTATTAAATAAAATAATCCTTTGAAAAAAGGTGGACAACACTTAGATTCCGGGTGTTGTCAAAGTAACATGCCTTACTTGCATGTTACACACCAAGATATGTAAAAAATAGTTTTTTTTTTATTTTTTTTGGGGGGGGGGGGGGGGGGGGAGTAATATAAATTAAAATACGGTATTTGTTTTGTTTTATTATTTTACCAAATCATGTTTGGTTTTCTTCTTTCTTTAATTCAAAATACTCTATTTCTTTAAACATCTGGGGACTTAAAGAAAGGTTGAAAGATTGCAAATTTGAAGAAGTTTACGGGATAATTTTTAAGAGATTTGAGGGAAGCTTTAAGAAAAACAAAAGGTAATAATGTTAAATTTATTTTTGAAATTATGCATAAATGAAATTACTCGAAATTCGATGTAGAAATTTAAAGGATATGAATTATGGAAGAATTGAAGAATAAATTTGAAATTTTAATATAAATATTATGTCAGGTGTTGATGATCAGCAATTGGGTGAAATTACTAAAAGGAGCAATAAAGGCAAGGAGGTGATTCACGGGTAGCTTTAAGTGCTACGTGGTGAGTTAGATTTACTTTTAGTAATCGAGATAAATATGAAATATAAAGTAATGATATTTGAATTAATTATTGAACTACAATGATTGGATGACATATGAAAGTTGGTTGATTGATATGATATGAATAATTGATATGTTCAAAATTTATTATATGAGAAGTAATATTAATGAAATAATGAGTTGATGAAATATATAATGAAAGGATAAATGAAATTCTTGACAAGCTATGATTGATAATTTGATATGATATATGAGGAGATAATTTAATGAATATGATCAAAATAATAATTTTCAGAAAAAGTTGGATAGCTAAATTGAATGCTTGAATGTATGCTTGTTTTCATATTATTGTTCATATGTATATACATGAAATGAAAATAATCGGGAAGGTAGTCGGTTTAAATGAGATGAAAAGAACCGAGAAGGCAGGCGGTCTAAATGAAATGAAAACAACCAGGAAGGTAGCCGATTTAAATGAAATGAAAAGAAACGGGAAGACAGTTAGTCTAAATGAAATGAAAAGAACCGGGAAGACATCCAACCTAAATGAAATGAAAAGAATCGGGAAGACAGTCGGTCTAAATGAAAATAAAAGAACCGGGAAGGTCACTATTCTAAGCTAAAACATGTCGACATGTGGGAAGACATTCCCAAATGGTAATATGAAATGATTTGATAAGTTAAATTCATGCATTGCATTTGTTTTAAATATTGATTTGTATTGTTTGAGATGCTAAAGTAGCATTCTTGATTGTGATATGATTGATAAACAAATGAGTATCAAAGAGAGACAAATATGATGAGAAAGAAATATGACAGTATGATATGATAAAAAATTGATTTGCTTAATTGATTATATGTTGTGAACCTCATAATGAGGTAAATAATGATGTTGAGTTGATAGTCTCACGATGAATAAATATATGTGAAGAAAGATGGATATGTTTGATGATTAATTTAGGAAGAGATTGATAAATGATGAGAATTATGATATGAGTAGTGATAATAGAATGCTATTATCGAGTTTCATGAGATAATAGATGAAAGAATATTAGAAAATTATTTGAACGAATGAATTATAAGATATGACTGGAAGTATACAAATCGAGTACTTCTAGTAAATTTAATTTACTGAACTTGTGAAGCTCACTCCTCATTGTTAAATAATTTCAAGAAGTGGGCAGGACAGATAGATTGGTGAGCTGATATTTAGACTGAGTCATTATCTGTAAGCTACGTGGTCCACATCCTTAGACTAATGGAAAGAATTTTTTGTTGTTGTAAATATTTATGCATCATATGTTGTATTTATTATTTCAGTTGAAGTTTTAATAATGTAGCTCCCCTTTTAAGGGTTGAGGATTG
The DNA here is from genome assembly GCA_023935145.1 of Bretschneidera sinensis. Lineage (NCBI taxonomy): Eukaryota > Viridiplantae > Streptophyta > Magnoliopsida > Brassicales > Akaniaceae > Bretschneidera > Bretschneidera sinensis. Next base: position 20,076,427 of record CM043705.1, on the reverse strand, counting down.
ATGTATAGATATGTATACATTCAGTTGATGTACATTTTTATATTATTGCATATATGTGTCGTGCTGGGATTTCAAAATGTTACGACATTGTCTCGGGGGTTGGCCAACTCGGGATGGGTCGTTACAATTTTGGTATCAGAGCATTAGGTTTTATGATTCTGTAGACTGCACAAAATTTTAAAAAAGTGAAAGATTTAAACAAACTATATTTTAATCCAGAGTCTAAGGATGACACGTGGACGTGCTAGAGCTAGAGGTAGAATTATGAAATAGAGAGGACGTGGTTGACCCCAAATATTTAGAAGAGTTAAAGCAGAGGGGGAGGTTGAGTATGTGGTTCATGTAAGAGAACATGTATGTAGCGCAGCTGGTACTAGTAGAGGTGTGAAAGAATATGATATTAGGAGGGATGAGTTGAAAGAAGTTCTTGATCGTGCTATAGAGAGAATGAATGTAGAAGAAGAAAGGGCTGATAATTTATTGAGGAGATTAGAAGAAAGAGGTAGAACAGAAACTAATGTGGTGAGACAAGAGGCTAATGAGGGAGAGGGTGTGTTTGCACATGAGATGCAAGGGGATTGTTTTGTGAGATTTCTTAAGTTTAAACCCTAGTCTTTTAGAAGATCTGTAAATCCTATTGAAGCTGAACAGTGGATTAAACATGTTGAGAAATATTTTGAAGTCTTACTAGTGATAGATAGATAGAAGGTTGCTTTTGCTTCATTTATATTGGAAGGTGAGGCTTCTCAAAGGGGGGAGGATATTCTACCCATATTGAGTATACAGGTAGATCAACCCTTAACTTGTTGTAAGTTTAAGAATGTGTTCCTTGCGAAGTGTTTTCCAAATACATTTCGAGCACAACATGAGGAAGATTTTATTCATTTAAGGCAGAATACCTTATCTGTGACTGAGTGTGACAATAGATTTATACCATTGTCGAGGTTCTTACCTGAGTTAGTAAATATGGAGGAGAGGAAATGTAAGAGATTTTTAGACGGATTATACTATGAAATTCAGATTAAACTCTCTTATATGGGTATTGAGAATTATGCTATAATGGTGGATAAAACATTACATATTGAGAAGGATGTGATGGAGTTTAGAGGTACGAGGGATTGGCTGAAGAGATATAGATTTGAAGGACCCAGAGGTAGTAGAAGTATGAGTGTGCAGGGTGGGAGACCACCCTAGAAGGGGGCGTTCCTTGTTACAGGGAACTGCAATATAGAGTCAGAGGCAAGTAGGATCTGTTGCTTCTGTAGCTCAAAGTAATATCGTGGGACTCTTAGATTTTGGAGACAGGTGATCTAAATGAAAGCTGATCTAAATGAAATGAAAATAACCGGGAAGGTAACCGGTCTAAATGAAATGAAAAGAACCAGGAAGGCAGTCGGTCTAAATGAAATGAAAAGAACCGAGAAGACAACCGGTCTAAATGAAATGAAAAGAACTGGGAAGGTAGCCGGTCTAAATGAAAATAAAAGAATCCGAAAGACAGTTAGTCTAAATGAAAATAAAAGAAATAGGAAGGCATCCGGTCTAAGCTTAAACATGTCGACATGTGGGAAGATGTTCCCAAATGATAATATGAAATGATTTGATTAAATAAATTAATGCATTGCATTTGTTTTAAATATTAATTTTTATTGCTTGAGATGCTAATGCACATTTAACTGTTTAAAAACTTATAAAGTAATTAGCAAAAATTTTTAAAACCCAATTCACCATCCCTAATGGGTTTGAACCTCGGTTTACACCATCAAAAACCAAAAAAACAGTTTATAAGAAATTTTTTTGACTATTTCTTTAAAAATCAATCCTACTCTAGACAAATTTTTTTCTTTTTAATTTGCCCTTTAATGGCAAAGATATTTACACCATAATTGGTAATTTTGTTATTTTTAATACAAGAAAAACTTTTTAAATTTTATTTTTAATGAGAATGAGACAGTTTATATATGGGAAAATGTTAATATATTATGACAATTGTATTAAAAATTTGGACCATAATGTTTTTTTAAGAGCATGTTGATTCTTGATAACAGGAGTGTCTCATCATTTCGTACGCGCACAATGTTTTCGGACCATTTAAGTTGCTGGATGTTACCATCTTAGCATATAGAGAGGAATCGTATAGAAGTTGACAACATTTATTCGTTAAGCTAAATCAATGAAATTTATTCCTCATCATTTTCAAATTTAGCTTTTGGTCCAAAGCCTTGTGTCCATTCATATTACATCAAACCAGCTTGAGCATATGAAAGTTAAAAAGCACTCTCTCAGATGGTATAAGGGTTACTTTTCTTTTTCTTTTGTCTTTAATTTAAGTTATTCTTTCTTAATGTAGAAAGTTAAAAATTACCATCTCAGAGGGTATAAGGGTTACTTTTCTTTTTCTTTTGTCTTTAATTTAAGTTATTCTTTCTTAATGTAGATTGGAATTGATTCGCATGCTTGTCAAGCCAGCTAAGGTGCTCTACTTTTCTTCTTCTTCAACTTTTTCCTTTCAATTTAATAAAGCCTGGAAAATTATGTGGATCACATTAATCTTTAATATAAACTAACACCTAACAGCAGATATTTCAGCCCATGTGATGGGGTCATGTAGGGTGGAGAGTTGAGGTAGCCTAATTGGAGAGGATATTATTTTACTAAGTAAAATTAATTCAATAAGATACGATTATTCAAAATAGTTTTAGCTTTCAAAAAATAAAAATTAAGTATCTCAATTTTTTTCATATACAAAAGTTTCACGTACGGTTGTATTATTAAATGTTAAATAATTTTTAGTTTCATAATTATTTTATTGAAAACTGTTTTATAAATCTTTTTGACACAGGACATTACAAACGGTACCTAAACAAATTACCCTAGTCCTAAGTAATGAAATAATTAATGAAAATATGGTTGGTACTTGGTAGAATATGATTACTCAAATGGCAATGACCTAACGCAACAAACCAACTCGTGTATAGACAAATCATTAATTAGCACTGCAAATAAATGGGAGGACTCCTACTTCTTCCATCACGAGTCATGACAACCGAGAAAAAGATTTGGAAATCTCTATGGCAGACGTACTTTGTTGTTTGTTCTGGCCTTCTTCTAGCAACAAATCTGATAAAACTGGCGATAAAAAACAAAGAATTTTCAATGCAAACTTGGGGCTTAAAAAATATTGGCTATGGATCCAATGTTTTTTCAGAGCTTTGGGCTCTTAGAGATGGCCTTTCTATTGCCATTGAGTTACAAAATCAGTTTATTGAGATTGAGTTGAATACTAAATGTGTGGTTCAGTTGATTAATAAATAACCACAACATTGATGCTCACCTCTCACACTTAATCAATGATTGAAAGGTTTTTATGGGCTAATTCCTCTGGCGTAAGCTTTTGCACTTGTTTTGAGAAGCAAACCACGCAGCGGGTTTATTAGTTAGAAAGGGTAGACTGATTTTGGGTTGGTTAGTTTTGTTTCCCCGCCCCTTTTTCTACGCAAGAATTTTTCCTGTGCTAGACTCTGATAGAAGACACATTTTAGACTTGTAAATTTTGGTTTGTAATTTTATTTGATTCTCTTTTTCAATGAAAAAAAAAAAATCACTAAAATATTAATTTTTCTGTAGGAAGGAATAAATTGTGACGAGAATACAGCTTGCTTCATATTTCCCATGATCAAAGGTCAAACGACTCATGATCTAAAAGGCTCAGCCTAGTTTACATCAGGTAAACCTTCTATTAAAAAGACTTGAGTCAATTCTATGCACAAAGAGTCCAAACCTCTTAAAAAAAACAAGAAAAATATTCTAAGCAAATACTTGGAAGAAATTCTAGGTAAGAAGGAAGAAATATTCTAAGAAACAGTTGAAAGAAATTCCAAGTACGAAGGAATTTAGAAGACACTCGGCTTACATAAAGTCATAACTGACCTAAAGACTGAGGAAAGACTTCGAAAATTTCTAAGCAAGAAAAGACCTAGGAAAACTCTAGGTAGAGAGCTATGAGCTCGAAATCTTTCTAAGAAAATACACAAATATTCAAAGAGTGACATAGCAACCAAAAAAGAGGCATCCCAAAACCTCTTAAACCAAATCAGGTTACGATTAGATGAGAACAAGCAAATTTGAGACTGATCACCTCAAGTAAAAGGCTAACTCGTTCATAAACGTAAAGGAAGAAGAAAAAAAACTCAGGCGAAGTACCTTCGTTAAATTACTAATGCAAAATCACCTCCGAAAGTTCACACCGAATTACCTCAGTCAAGAAGCCAATACTACTTCCTTAGCCAAAAATTAGCTTAAGGAAGTGGGGGCTGATGATGTAAGCTAAAATAACCAAGGTCATAGACCAATCAAAGATATCCACGTGGCATTCAAGGAAATGGGCAAATAGTAAAATCTCGTCTATGGGTAATAAGGTAATTTCACCTCCAAACCCTAGTCATAATAAGAATCCTAGTTCTTTAAGAACAAGGCACTACAAGAATACTTTTTCTAATTAGACTCTAATCCAATCACTATATAAAGGGGACTCCCATCACATAACAAATATCTCATTCTCTATTTGAGTATTGACTTGAGCGTCGAAGAGTCCCATGGAGAACTCAACTTCGAGTGGCTGTCTAGTTTATATGCTTTCGTGTGCGCAAGTATCTATGAAATCGTTAGACAAATTTTGGCATCAACATTGATTAGCAATTTTATTTGAGATCTTAAGAAACCTATTTAAAGGCTAGCACACAACATGAGTAGGCAATAAAAAAATGAAACAATGGTTCTTTTCTCAAACGTCATTAATTTGTGTATGTGTTCTATACGAGTCCTTTTATCCAAATTTTTGCTACTAACATTTAGTATCAAAGTTAAGTGATTAACCACAATGGGTTTGATGAAAAAATATGTTGAATGCCATGAATATGTTCAAATTTGATGGAAAAAAAATTGTGAAAAGTGAAAAATTAAGATGGAGACTTTTTTATTACATAGATGCTTTGGATGCCGTGCTAAATGGAGTTATTGAATCGGAGGATGAGATACAAATTACAGTCATACAAAGACAAGAATTAAATCGAGCTAGTGAGAAAATAAAAAACCCAACATCATATATTTGAAGGTGTAGAATTGTCAATTTTTTTAGAAAATTATGCATGCGAAATCAACAAAGGTGGATGTGATATTTTAACTAATTCCTATAAAGGTGCATATAGGTAAATAATATGTGGTTGCATACTCTACATAGACAATTTGAGCTTCATCAAATAAAAAAAAAAAATGAAAGCGTGGTTGATTATTTTTCGTGCACACAAGCTCTTGTTGATGAGATGAAAGTTAACAGTGAATATATTAAAGATGTGCATATTGGTGAAAAAATTCTTCAGACAGTGACAAGTATTTTTCAAAATCTATCAAGTGTTGGACAACTTGATGAGAAAGACAATAACATGTACATCAACAAGGAAGGTTGCACCACATGACACAAAAAAAGACTAAGAGCAAAGGTAAAAATGACTCAAAATCGCATGTGTTTCGTTGAAATTGTGAGAAATTACCTTTGCTTTAGTTTGGTGGTTGTTGATGATAATTGGATTTGGCATATGCATTTTTTTTTTAAAAAGAAAAGAAGAAGATGTTATTTATTATTGAAAAATACAAGTACACAAGCAACATGGCAAAATAGGCATATGCATCATGGACACTTGACTTTTGGTAGTATAAAATTTCTTTCTAGTAGAAATTTGGTTTTGGAGTTGTCATTTATTGACATGCAAAATAGAGTTTGTGAGTCTTATGTTTTGGGGAAGAAACATAGAGATGCTTTTCCAAATGGAAAGCTTGGAAAGTGATAAAACCGCTTGAACTTGTGCATTTTGATTTATGCTCAGTAGAGGTTGCTTTTGTTAAATATGTCTTATATTCTTTAGGTCCGAACCTAGTATCAGTAGGGCCTTTACTGTAGCATAAAAGCAAAGGAGTGAAGTTGAACAAAAATTTGGTATAGGTCTATGTAAATACTAGAGTTTTAGAAATTTTTTCCTATTCAGTTTTTGGTGTAACTGAAATTTGAGTGTATTGAGGAATTGGCTTTTGGAGAGTTCTATTTCTCTCAATTTGTACTGCATTTGTTTATAATGAAATCTTTTTCGCCATCGCCCGTGGACGTAGGAGTTTTATCTCTGAACCACGTAAATCTTTGTGTTTGTTTATTATATGATGCTTTATTCATAACAACTTCTAATGGAGTTAACACGTATTTTGTTACTTTCATTGATGATTTCAGTAGGAAGGCATGAGCTTATTTTTTGAAAAATAAATATGAAGCTTGAGATGTATTTAAATATTTTCTATCATATGTTTAAAAATCCAGTGGGCATTTTATTAAAATTTTGAGAATTAATAAAGCACCGAATACACTGTTTGTGATGAGTTCTTGAGAAAACAAGGGATTGAGCATCATTAACTACTAGGTACACTTCTCAACAAAACAAAGTAGTAGAAAGGAAGAACAAGACTATCATGGATATGGTTAGATGCATGTTGCATAATAAAAATTTGTGTAAAGGTTTTTGACAGTATTTGTTGCTTGGGCAATTTATGTTTTGAACAGATGCTCCACAAAAAGTGTTCATGGTAAAATTTCGTATGAAGCTTGGACTCATCGAAAATCCAACATTGGACACTTGAGGGTGTTTGGTTGTATAACTTATGCTCATGTTTCAAATACATTGAGAAATAAGCTTGATGACATAACATAAAATATACTACAAGAAACAGGACCATCTATGATGGACAAGTGTCCGTTGTAGATAGTCATTTTCTGCGATGGAGATGTATCTGTCGTAGATTACATAAAATACTTTCAACGACAGACCTTTCCATCGATGAAAAGAAATTTTCCCTCGGTAATATTTTTTAATTTAACCATTAGAAAAAATAATTTCAAAATTATTATTTTATAAAAACTATATGTGAGTCTCTCATAATAATATCAAAAAATAATAATAAAAACAATAAAAAACTATATCAGCTACGAATTTTAAAATCTATTTGCGATGGACCGGAGTATGTTGCATATAGCCTTTAAAATCTCTAACTAGAAATTATATCTTCTTATTCTTTCTCATTCACCAATTTTCAATTTCTCTTTCTTTCTCTCCAGATCTTAAACGAAATCTCTCTCTCTCTCTCTCTCATATTTCTCTCCCCTTCATCATTTTTTTCTCTTCTTCATTCCTTCTTTTTGCCTTTCTCTTTTTTTTTTTCCCTCCCTTTCCACTTATTACCCTCTTACCCCAAACGTCGTTTTCTCTCTCCACCTCCACACCGCCATCGTCCTCAACAACTACTCCTCACCCCGGATCTAGTGTTGGTTAGGTAAGTATGTCACTAATTTTTATTTTTTATTTTTTAGGGTCTTCTATTTTTAGGATTACACTACAAGGAAACAACTTATCATCGACAGAATTTTCCCGTCAGTGAAAGTCCATCTTCCCTAGGTAAAAAAAAGTCCATAAAATTCTTATTATCAAGGGATGGATCCCTCGATGATAACAACTAGGTCTTAAAATATTTTATTGATTTTTTCTTGTTAAAATGTACTCAACCTGTTTGAAATGTATTTAAAAAATACAAAATAAAAAGGATTCAAGAATAAAAAATATTTCGTAAATTAATAAAATATTAATTAAGAATAACCAAATTAAAATACATTTAGTAAAAGAATATACAAAAAATATTAAATACAAATGTTTGAAAACGAAATTATGGGTTGGTCAGATACATGTCATCGTGGTCCAAATGCTCAACATCATCCCCTGCTTCACGTAAACCAAAACCGAAAACTAGATAAGTTATGAAAGTAAAATTTCCTAAAAACCCACACAGTTAGTAACCAGTGATCTGAAATTGATTATGTTTCTTTCCATTAGTCACATTCTACCAACTGGATGTGACAGTAACACCATTTCATCCGTTAGACAAGTATTTTACTGTTTTGACCTTAAAACAGCTAAGTTACGAAAGTTTTTAGTTAGAAACCCCTCAGTTTGTAACCTGTGATCCGAAATGGATTCTATTTCTTCCCACTAGTCACTTTCTACCAAACGGACGTGATGGCAACCCTGCATCATCCGTTAGACAAGTATTTTACTATTTTGACCTTAAAATCTTTAAGTTATGAAAGTTTTTAGTCCAAAACATTTCGGTTTGTAACTCGTGATCCGAAATGGATTCATTTTCTTCTCACCAGTCATTTTCTACCAAACAGACATGACAGTAACCCTGCCTCATCCATTAGATAAGTATTTTACTATTTTGACCTTAAAACCCCTAAGTTATGAAAGTTTTTAGTCTGAAACCCCTCAGTTTGTAACTCGTGATCCAAAATGGATTCTGTTTTTTCTCACTAGTCACATTCTGCCAAACGGACATGACGGTAACCCCATCTCATTCGTTAGACAAGTATTTTTGTGTTTTGACCTTAAAATCGCTAAGTTATGAAAGTTTTTATTCCAAAACCCCTCGGTTTGTAACCCGTGATCCGAAATGGATTCCGTTTCTTCTTATTAGTCACATTCCACCAAATGGTAACCTTACCTCATCCATTAAACAAGTATTTTACTGTTTTGACCTTACAACCACTAAGTTATAAAAAAATTTAGTCTGAAACTCCTCAGTTTGTAACCCATGATCCGAAATGGATTTTGTTTCTTCCCACTAGTTACATTCTACCAAACGAACATTATGGTAAACCCACCTCATCCGTTAGACAAGTATTTTACTTTTTTGAACTTAAAACCGCTAAGTTATGAAAAAATTTATTCTGAAACCCCTCAGTTTGTAACTTGTGAACCGAAATGGATTTCATTTCTTCCTACTAGTCACATTCTACCAAATGGATGCGATAGTAACCTCACCTCATCCATTAGACAAGTATTTTACTGTTTTGACTTTACAACCGTTAAGTTATAAAAATTTTAGGCTGAAACCCCTTGGTTTGTAAGCCTTGATATGAAATGGATTATGTTTCTTCCCACTAGTCACATTCTACAAAACAAACATTATGGTAATCCCACCTCATCCGTTAGACAATTATTTTACTTTTTTTAAATTAAAACCATCAAGTTATGAAAGTTTTTAGTCCAAAACCCTCAGTTTTGTAACCCGTGATCAGAAATGGATTTTGTTTATTTTCACTAGTCACTTTCTACCAAACGGATTTGACAGTAACCCTACCTCATCTGTTAGACAAGTATTTTACTGTTTTGACTTTAAAACCACTAAGCTATGAAATTATAATTTCCTAAAAACACACACGGTTGGTAACTTAAATGTAAAAAAAGTTCAATATGTTTTACTTACATCAAGTCGTGTCGTAGGAGTTGCCATTTTTTACAATACCTACTTAATGGACTAGAGACGTGTATGTATGTCATCTGCCCTATTGTTTGCTCGCGCTAACTGTGCATGAAGCTCCTCCCTTTTTGACATCTCATCATCCAGTTGTTATTACATTGCTCTAACATCAACGACTGGTGTGAACCGTGATGTAGTGGATATGACAGAGGAACTGCAACATGGAGAGCTGCTAGCAAAATGACGACCGTCAATCATCCTCTCGAATCCACAAAATCACCTCTTCTTCAGCCCACCCCATGCATGCAACCACTAAACGGGGTCAATCTCAGTGTGTCTGGATGCTTCAATCTAGCCACCACTCTTGTCTCGAGCACACTGGTCATATGTTTCCCACAATACAAATAAATGTATATGGTTAATAATTTTTTTTCCCAAAAAATATTAAAAGCAACAGTTATTTTGCATATAAGAAAAAAAATACATTTTATACGTACCACTCTCCCAAACAATATTAAATGCAAGAGTTAATTTTCATATAAGTAAAAAAAAAACATTTTATACATACCATCGTGTCCATCGAATTTTGATCGACATAATCACTTGTCCCTTGGCGCTTATGCATCCTGTTAAACACCTCAACAGGTGTGGGTTGTCTACCCAACTGTTGGGACTGCACATTATAATTTGTTAGAAAAAGTGAATTTAACTATTCATGCAATTATCTATATATATAAGTTTATAGAAACAAAGAAAACATATACCAATGCAGTCGCGTGAGTGTCCGTATTGATGGAGCCCCCAACGTACATGGTGAACACTCTAATCATCATCCGACTGCCTATTCACTGATGTAGCATTGGAGCGATGAGTCCACATCTCTGAGGCCTATAAACCAACCAAAGTGTTCCAATGCTGACTAGGGATTATGTGACCTCTTCCCTCTTCATTCCCACTATAACCATACCAATTTGTTTTGTTCTCACCCCATTGCTTATTACATTGATCCCGTAATTCATTAAGCCAGTCGGTGTGGCGAGTCCCAACGATCCTATCATTAATAGACCTAGCAGTCTAAAGGTCCTCTGGAGTCGTAAAAGTGTAGCACTATGGAAAAACAACCAAAATATGATTAGTAGTCAATTATTTTATATATAGCACAAACATATGATAAATAACACTTCATGAGAATATAATAGTGAAACTAAAACAAAATATTGAGGAAAAAGGTATACCAAGAAATTTTCCCAAATAAAGGTTTGGTTGTCTACATGGAATTGAGAGTAAGTGTTTCATGGGCCATTCATGTGCTTCTTCACTTGAGCCGCAATATTTTTGGCTACGTCTTTGCACCTATGAAATTTACTACATTCATAAACAAATTAGTACATTAATCGATTTGTGACATATATTAATGCAAATTAATGACAAGAATAATATGCAATGAACAAATATAAACCTATCTCGCTCAATATGGTCAAAAAGGGTTTTTTTGTGCTGGCGAGGGCTTCTCTCTGTTTGGTCTTCTGACCCTGTGCCTAAATGGAGGGGCTTCGAAAGGTCCAACCTCTACCCCTATATATGAGAATGTATCTTCACATATTAAATAATAATCTATTTAAGAATTACTTTAAATTCATGGAAATGGACATAATTAAAGAACAACACAAAAATGAAAGGTAATTTTACTAGCCAAAGAGGTAATAGCCTCTAGTGGCATAACCTCTGTTGTAATAGTCTCTAGAGGATCCATGCTCGTGGGACCTTATCCTTTGTTCCTACCCTCTATACCTCTAAGTGATTGACCCTTGCCTCGCTGCATCTTGTTTTACTTCTTTCATTACATTGCCAACATCATAAATGATACCTGATATATCTATATCATCGTCTAAGACTCCATATTGAACACATAGTTCATCATCTTGGAAATAATTTGAAACTATAGGCATTATATCATCATCTAGATCTTGATACAAAAGGAATTCAACATTCCCCTAGCCTTCATTTTACACACTATCCACCAATCATTTCTTCTTTTCTTATTAGAAGGGTAAGTGCAATGGCATACTTGTATTGCTTGTGAAGGCAACACAAATGGTTCGTCTAAGTTAAGGCTATATTTATACTTAATATCTATGAGACCATCTCAGTCTATTTTAAATACATACAACAATGTTATTAATCTCTATATATTGGAGCTCTATAACTTCTGTCAACATCCTGTAGAAGTCACGTTCATATTCATCATAACAACTACCTTTCACAAGTGCACCACTATTCATTGTTTTCTTATGTTTTACATACTCCTTGGTGTGAAACTTGAATCCGTTGATATAATATCCAGAATAACACTTCACACGATTCATTGGGCCAACGCCTATCCCTCGTATTTGCTTATCAATTGTTTTATCTTTAATAACCTATAATTAAATGTATAATTCAAAGATACTTAAATATCAATACATTATTATATAATAAATATATACTAAAAATATTTATAATATATCATCTAGCATGGCTTACAAGATCCCGAAACCATTTTTTGAAGTTTTTCTCACGAAGCTTCTCAATTTGTTCATTAGTTATTCCTCAGTTCTACAACAATGATGATGATGAATTGATTATTGTCTAAGATATGCATATATGGTAAGAGAATACATTAGATTTAAAAATAAAAATATCATTCACTCCATATATGGCATAATTTTAGCTCAAATAAGGAGAACGTAGATCTCTATAACTTTCAGCTCTTTGTCATCCAAGACTATAATAGTCTCATAACCAAAAGCACGACTTGGATAACTTAAAATAAATAGCCTCTCTCTTTGATCCATATTTCTCCCATCGTCGTTGCGACCGACCCAATTCATTTCTGTCTAAACATTTGGTTAAAAATATTCATAATAGAAATTTGAGATTTCTTGTATGATGTATGCCTCAATCATGGAACCTTCAACGCACGTTTTATTTCAAGCCTTTTTTTTTAAGTTGTGCATACACCTATTTTGCATACATAAACAAGTGTATTAAAATGAAATTCAATGATATGAAGTCAAAAGACTCTAACAATTGGAGAAATTACTGATATTACCTCTCAAATGGATACATCCATTGATATTGCACAAGGCCACTAACTTTAGCTTTGTAAGCTAAGTGAATCGGAAAATGTTCCATTGATTCGATGAATGCCAAAGGGAAAATGATGTGAACCCGTAGGATGGAAATCCCTTGAACCCACAATAAAATTGAAACTTACCCAAGAAATCCAAAAATCAAGTCAAGATAATCTAGACCCGTTGAAATCTTATTTCAAGAACCTAGATTCGGTGAGAATGCCACAAAGGATTTGCCTTTGATAAGTTCTTAGTTCAATCAAGAACGAGTAGAGAAAACTGAAAATTCTCTATGAAGAAAACTTTATTTACGTTTTTCTTTTTCTCAAAATTCTGCTACAAGTGTTTTTGAACCTCTCCATGAAACCCTAGGGCCGAATAAGACCTACATCAATTAAAATACATGGGCTGAACATCTTTAAGCCCAAAACATCCTAAACTACACGCCTATAGCTAATGAAAGAAGTTCACTTAATGAATTAAATAGGCCCAAACGCCTATAACCATAGAAACATAAAATAGGCCAACTCACCTATACTTAATGAAATATAAAGTCTATAGGAAACCACTAGGTTATGCCTTTCCCATCTGTAGCTTGTATCATATGGATTAAAGCTGGTTCTTCTTCTTTCAAGCCCATCTTAAATGTTGGGGTCTTACTCAATAAATTTGCAAACTCGACCAAAGTGGATTGGACCAATCTTTGCATTGCTTCCTTGATCTTCTTAGCTCTTAACCTTGTGATTGGCCCATCTGGAACTTGCAAGGGATCTTTAAAGATGAATGAATATCGAAAGATTTTTTTAGAAGTAATTGAATTATAAAATGTAAATAGGAGTATATAATCGAATACTTCTAGTAAATTTAATTCACTGAGCTTGTGAAGCTAACTCCTCGTTGTACAATGATTTCAAGTAGCAGACAGGATATATAGTTTGGTGTGTTGAGGTTCAGAGAAAATTATTTTTTGTAAGCCGCGTACGTGTCCACATCCTCAGACTAATGAGAAAATAAAAAAAATTATTTGTAAATATTCATGTATATTACGTTGTATATAATGTTTAAGTCAAGATCAAAATGATGTATCTCCCCTGTTGAGGGTTGAGAATTGATGTAAAAATTTATGTTGGTGTTATTTTTCTTGTTGCATATATGTGTCGTGCTAGGATTTTCAAAATGTGACAACACCATCTCGAGGGTGGCTAACCAAGGATGGGTCGTTACAATTTTGGTATCAGAGCATTAGGTTTTATGGTTCTGTAGACTGCATAAAAAGTAAGAAAGTGGAAGATTAAAATAAATTATATTTTAATAGTCCGAGGATGACACGTGGACGTGCTAGAGCTAGAGTTGGAGTTGTTGATTTGAGAGGGCGTGGTAAGCCCTCAATATTTTGACAAGTCGGGGTTGAGTCTAAATCTGTGGTTCCTAGAAGGGAATGTGTTGACAGTATAATTGATATTGATAAAGGTGTGAGAGAATCTGAAGTTTAAAGAGATAAGCTAAGATAAGCTCTTACACATGCTCTTGAGAAAATGAATGTAACAGATAATAGAGTTAATAGCCTATAGCATAGACTTGATGAACAGGCTAGGGCAGTGCTTGAGGTTGTTGTAAATCGAGTAATGGTAAATGTTAAAAAAAGGAAAAATGAGTTTATGCACGAGATGCAAAGAGATTATTTTGTTAGATATATTAAGTTGAATGTCTTGTTGTTTAAAGGATCTATGAATCTTTTTAAGCCTGAGTTTTGGGTGAAACATGTAGAGAGATTATTTGATATTTTGCCAGTGATTGATAGGCAGAGGGTTACCTTTGCTTCATTTGAGTTAGAAGGAGAAGCTTTAGAATGATGAAAGAATACTCTTCCCAGGGTAAGTGCATATGTTGATAGACCCTTAACTTGGAATAGGTTTAAGGAGGTTTTCCATGATAAATACTTTATTTATACCTTTAGAGCCCAACAAGAGAGTGATTTTATTTATTTGAAGTAAATATATTCACTATGACTCAGTATGATAGCAGATTTGTGATCATGTCAATGGTTGTACCAGAAATGGTAGACCTAGAGGAGAAGAAATGTAAGGGGTTCATAGATGAATTACATTTTAAGATTAAATCGAAACTAATTTACACGAGACATATGAATTATGTTACGTTGGCGAATATAACACTTCAGATTGAGAAGGATATGATAACGTAATAAAAATACTAAAACGTGTTATAGATGTAATCGGATAAGATATTTATCCCGTAATTGTTCTAATTTGAGGTGCTTTGTATATAGAAAAGGTGGACATATCAATGTTGGTTGATCTTGGTGCAACCCATTCTTTTACATCTAATGTATTTATGAAGTCTATTGATGCATTTATTAATCATTTGATACATAATATTTTTGTTGAAGTTCCCACTAGAGATAGAGTGATAATCGTAAATGTTTATAAGGATTGTGTGATTCGTATCAGTGATAGAGAATCTGAATCTGATTCATTATTTTTTAATATAGTTGATTGTTTTAGAAAGAACGTAGTGTTCAAGATATGGACATGAAGAGTTTTACTTTCAAGGAGAACATAAGATACTCTCGAACTATCTTATTTTGCTCTTACTACTAGTAGATGATTGAAGATTGATTGTGAGGAGCATTTGGCATACATAATAGATTCTAAAAAGGAAAATAAGAAGTTAGAAGAAATCTTAGTGGTGAAAGATTATTCTAATGTGTTTCTTGATGAGTTGTCTAATTTACCTCATAGTAGAGAGGTTGAGTTTTTCGTGGAAGTGATTCTGGTTTCTGAACCTATTTCAATAACACTATACAAAATAAGACCTATTGAATTGAGAGAACTGAAGGTTCAACTTTAAGAATTGTTTGACAAATAATTTATTCGATTTAGTGTGTCGTAGTGAGGAGCCTACGTAGTGTTTATGAAAAAGAAAGATGGAATGATGAGATTGTGTATAGACTATAGATAATTGAATAAGATAACCATTAAGAAAAAATATCCTTTACCCAGGATAGATGATTTATTTGAGAAGTTGTATGTAGTAAGGGTATTTGCAAAAATAGACCTGAGATCAGGTTATCATCAATTGAGGATAGAGAAGAGAGACGTGCCTAAGACTGCTTTTAGGACACGTTATGGTCATAAGTTTCTTGTGATGTTATTTGGATTGACTAATGTTCCAGAAACATTCATAGACTTGATGAATAAAATGTTTAAACCATTTCTTGATAATCTTGTGGTTGTGTTCATTGATAACATCTTGGTGTATTCTAAGACTAAGGAAGAGCATGCAAAACATTTAGAAATTTTGTTGGAGATTTTGATGAGAGAAAGATTGTATGCTATAATTTCCTAAATGTGAATTTTGGCTGAATGAAATGACTTTCTTCGAACATGTTATATCTGGAGATAGCATAACGATTGATCCACAAAAGGTAGAGGCAATGTTGAGTTGGGAGAGACCAACTAATGTAACTGAGATTAGAATTTTCTTAGGGTTAGTTGCTAATTATAGAAGATTCATTCAAAAATTTTCTATTATCACAGTACTGTTGACTTCATTACCAAGAAAGAGGCGAGATTTGTATGGTGTGGGAAGTGTGAGAAAAGTTTCCAATTACTAAAAGAGAAATTAACTACAGCTCTAATATTGGTGCTTCCTTCTGGTGATGAAGGATTTGTAGTGTATAGTGATGCATCCCATCAAGAGTTGGGATATGTGTTGATGCAACATGAGTATGTAATGGCGTGTGCTTCTAGGTAATTGAGGAATCGTGAGAGAAATTACCCTACCCATGACTTAGAGTTGACTGCCATAGTGTTTACTTTAAAGATTAGAGACATCATCTGTATGGAGCAACTTATGAGATATTCATTGATCGTAAGAGTTTGACATATTTACCTACCTAGAGAGAGTTGAATTTGAGGCAAATATGGTGGATGAAGTTGATTAGTAACTATGATTGTACAATTCCCTATCATCTAGAAAAGGTGAAGGTGGTAGTTGATGCACTGAGTAGAAAATCTACAAGAAGATTGTCTGCTATTGAAAGTCATGATGTGTAATTGATGATAGATTAAGAGAGATAAGAATGAAGTTGAATATCAGTGATGGAGAATCATTGTTAGATAATGTGGTTGTATAATCATCCACAGTAGAATGCTTGATAATAGAATACTATATGTAGCTAAGATTGTGAGGTTGTATGGAATACTATTAAGCATAGTGTCAAATAGATATGCTAGAGTTACATCTTGGTTTTGGACAGGCTTTCAGAAAGCCACAGGTACGGAGTTTCAATTTAATATAGCTTTTCATCATCAACAGATGGGTAGAAGGTGCAGAACTCCAGTACATTGGGAAGAAGTGTGAGAAAGAAATATATTTGGTTCATAAATTATTAAGTTAACAACTAAGATAATCAAACTAGTTAGAGAGAACCTTAAAGCAGCACAAAGTAAACCGAATAGCTACGCTGATAATAGAAGAAGACCTCTTGAGTTTCAAATAGGTGATTGGGTGTATTTGAAAATATCTCCATGAAAAGGTGTGTTGAGGATCAAAAAGAAAGGAAAGTTGAGTATGAGGTAAGTGGGACCCTATGAGGTTATTGAGAAAGTTGGGCTAGTTGTGAATAGCCTGGATTTGCCTCCAGAGTTGAAGCAATGACATAACGTATTCCACGTTTCACTTTTGAGAAAGTGCTTACTTGATAAATCTCATAATATTTCGAGCTAAGCTGTAGAAATTCAGAAAGATTCGACTTTTATACAAGCACCAGTGAGAATTTTAGACAGAAAAGAACAAGTCCAGTATAATAAAATAATTTCATTAGTTCAAGTTCTGTGGCGGAATAAGGATGTTGAAGAGATTACGTGAAAGTGTGAGGCAACTATGAAGAAATATTATTCACAATTGCTTTCTTGATTAGGTAAAGAAATTTCGAGGACGAAATTTTTATAAGGTGGGTAGAATTGTAATACTCGTGTTCTTAAAATATGGGTAAAGAAGTAATTTGATAAATATGATATGAAATTAAAATAATATATATAGACACACACACACATGTGAAGGATTTAATATTGAATTAAAAAAAAATGGACGCGCAGGGGCGCAATTACAAAGAAAAAATAATTTTGTGGACAACACAAAGAAAAAAAAAGGTGGCAGAACCTGTTACCAAGGGAAATTTGTGGTGTTGCATGTAATACAGCACCACAGTTTCATAGCACAATATAAAGGAGGTGGAGTGCTAAGTGTTGTTGGAATTTTGCATATATATATAACTTTAGTTTTACCAAATCCTGTTTGGTTTTCCTTCAACTACGATTTAGTTACTCTATTTCTTTAAACACTTGGGGACTGAAAGAAAGGTTGAAAGAGTAAAATTTTGAAGAGGTTTATGAGAGAATTTTATAGAGTCACGGGAAGCTCTAAGAAAAACATAAGATAATAACGTGAAGTTTATTTTAAAATTTAGCATACATAAAATTTCTTGGAATTCAAAGTGGGAATTTTCAAAGGGTATGAATTATGAAGAATAAATTAGAAATTTAATATAAATATTATGTCAGGTGTTGACAATCAACAACCGAGAGAAATTGCTGAGAGGAGCAGGAAAGGCAAGGAAGTGATCCACGGGTAGCTCTAAGTGTTACGTGGTGAGTTAGATTTACTTTAAGTAATCAAGATAAATATGAAATATATAGTGATAATATTAGAATAAATTATTAACTTATGCTTTGGTGGTAGATGAAAAGTTGGTTGATACGTATGATAGGAATAGTGAATGTGTAGAGAATTATTTTATGAGAAATAATATTATTGGAATAATGAGTCAATTTAATAATAAATGCGATAAGTGAAATTCTTGATGAACTATGGTTGATGATTTGATATGATTTATGAGGAGAGGAAATTTAGTGAATCTTGACGAGCTATGGTTGATGATTTGATATGATTTATGAGGAGAGGAATTTAGTGAAATTTTTCGAATAATAATTTGAGAATAATTAGGATAGCTAATTTAAATATTTGAATTCATGTTTGTTTCTATATTATTGTTCATATGCATATAAATGAAAATAAAATAACCGAGAAGGCAGCTGGTCTAAATGAAAATAAAATAACCGAGAAGGAAGCCGGTCTAAATGAAGGCAGTCGGTCTAAATGAGAATAAAAGAACCGGGAAGGCAGCTAGTCTAAATGAGAATGAAAGAACCGGGAAGGCAGCCGGTCTAAGATAAAAACATGTCGACATGTGGGAAGGTGTTGCTAATAATAAGAATAACATTTAACTTCACGCATTGCATTTGCTTTAAATATTGATTGTTATTGATTAATATGTTAAAATGCTATTTATGATTGTAAATCTATTGATAGATGAATGAGTCTCACAAAGAGACAAATATACTAAGGAAGAAATATGGAAATATGTCTGATGAATAACTTAAGAAGAGATTGTGTAATAAAGGAATTATGAAATTGAGTAGTGGTTACAGAATATTGTTATTAAATTATTTAAGGAAAAATATGAATAAATATCGAAAGATTTTTTAGAAGTAATTGAATTATATAATGTAACTGGGAGCATATAATCGAATACTTCTAGTAAATTTAATTCACTGAGCTAGTGAAGCCCACTCCTCATTATACAATGATTTCAGGTAGCAGGCAAGACAGATAGTTTGGTGAATTGAGGTTCAGATTAAATCATTTTCTGTAAGCCACATACGTGTCCACATCCTCAAACTAATGAGAAAATAAAATAAAAAATTTATTTGTAAATATTCATGCATATTACATTGTATATAATGTTTAAGTCAATATCAAAATGATGTATCTCCCCTGTTGAGGGTTAAGGATTGATGTAAAAATTTCTGTTGGTGTTATTTTTCTTGTTGCATATATGTGTCGTGCTGGGATTTTCAAAATGTGACAACACCGTCTCTGGGGTGGTCAACCCAGGATGGGTCGTCACAATTTCCTAGAAATAACATGTATGTTCATAACTTTCATAATAGAAACATATATCCTAGGAATTCTCACCCAAGGAACAATAGACATGCATATTTTAGAAATCTTAATTACTTTAATAACTATTATCTTAGGATCATACATCATCAAGATGTCTACCATTATAGAGCACTCTATAATATTAAGAAAGTATGGGTCCCTAAAGGAACTGTATTTTCTACGACTAACCCTAAAAGACCCAAGAAATTTTGGGTAACTAAAAGTGCAATTGTATATCCTTCTGTAATATAGATATGTCTCCACACAAAGGAAAAAGATAACTATTGGTACCTTGATAGTGGATGCTCAAAGCACATGACCGGTGATCAAAGCATGTTCAAAGAGCTAACTCTAATGGATGGTGGACACATCACTATTGGAGATAACACAAAGATAAAGATCATCGGGCATGACAAAGTTGGTAATGATTTCTCAACCATTGATCATGTGTTATATGTCAACTATGTGACAAAGGCAACAAAGTCATATTTGAAACCTCTCATTGTCTAGTTATAAACATCAAAAGTAACAAGATCGAGTTTGTTCGCCATAGACACGAAAATGTCTATATAGTTGATTTAAAATCTTTGCATTCGGAAAACGAAAAAAAATTTCCCGCTTTTAGTGATAACTCATGGCTATGGCATAGAAGAATCGGCCATGTGAATATGGATTTGCTTAAAATCATATCAAGAAAAGATTTAGTCGTTGAACTTCCAAAAATAAAATTTGAAAAAGACAAGGTGAGCGATGCTTGTCAAATGGAAAAATAAACAAGAATTTCTTTTAATAAAAAAAAATATAATCTCAACCTCTAGACAATTGGATCTTTTGCATATAGACTTGTTTGGTCCAATAAGTACCATTAGTCTAGGTGGCCATCAATATGCTCTTTTTATTGTTGATGATTATTCAATATATACCTTTGTTATTTTTATTGCTTACAAGAATGAAGCATATAAAGGATTTGTGAACTTTGCAAGAAGGTTCAAAATGAAAAAGATATTTCTATTTCAAGAATTAGAAGTGCTCGTGGAAAAGAATTTGAAAACCAAAGCTTTTCAAAATTCTGTGATGAAAATGGAATTGATCACAATTTTTCAGCACCTAGAACTCCTCAACAAAATGGAGTTGTTGAGAGGAAAAATAGAGTTCTAGAAGAATTTGCTAGAACAAGGCTTTGTGAAAATAGTTTGCCAAAATACTTTAGGGTGGAAACCGTAAATACTTATTGCTATGTTTTAAAAGAATATTAATTAGGCCTATGCTTGACAAGACTTAATATGAACTATGGAAATTTAGAAAGCTGAATATCTCTTATTTTCATGCTTTCGGTTGCAAATGTTTCATTCTAAATAACAATAAAACTAGTTTAGGTAAATTTGACTCAAAGACCGACGAAGGGATATTCTTAGGATATTCAACCTCTAGTAAAGATTATAGAATCTTTAACAAAAGAACTCTAGTGGTTGATGAAAACGTACATGTTTCCTTTGATGAGTCTAACCCAATTAGTAGTAGAGTAGTTTCTTTTAATGATGATGCAGATTTTATTTCAAGAATGGAAGCACCTAGTCCCATTGTTGACTCGAAGGAGAGCCAACCTCAAACAAGTCAAGAGGTAGATGCTCTCAATCTTGATCAACCATCTATATGTCCACAAGAGGATAGTCTTCTCAAAGATTGGAGGTATGTGAATTATCATCCAATTGATCAAGTGATTGGTGATCCTTCACAAGGGGTAAGAACTCATTCCTCTATAAGAAATATTTGCAATTGTGTAGCTTATTTATCTTAAGTAGAACCTAACAATTTTGTAGAAACCGAAAACGATGTTGATTGGATAAATGCTATACAAGGAAAATTAAATCAATTTGAAAGAAACAAAGTATGGAATCTAGTTCCTAGACCAAAGAATCACGCTATAATAGGAACTAAAAGGGTATATAGAAATAAAATGGATAAAAATGGAATAGTAACTAGGAACAAGGCTAGACTAGTTGCTAAGGGATATAATCAAGAAGAATGAATAGATTTTGATGAGACCTATGCTTCCGCAGCTAGATTAGAAGCCATTCGTATGTTATTGGCCTTTGTATGCTTTAATAAATTTAAGCTATTTCAAATGGATGTAAAAAGTTCTTTTTAAATGGTTTTATAAAAGAAGAGGTGTTTGTTGAGCAACCTCTTGGATTTGAAAATCCTAGTCTTCCAAACCAAGTCTATAAGCTTTCTAAAACTCTCTATGGGTTGAAGCAAGATCCAAGAGCATGCTGTGAAAGACTAAGTAAGTTTTTGCTTGAAAATGGTTTTACAAAAGGAAAAATAGACATAACTTTCTTCACAAAAATGACACACTACTAGTCAAAATATATGTTGATGATATTATATTTTATGCTACTAATGAATCTATGTGTCAAGAGTTTGTTAAGTGTATGCAAAGTGAATTTGAAATGAGCATGACGAGACAGCTTACCTACTTTCTTGGACTTCAAATAAAACAATTAAAAGAAGGTATCTTCATCAATTAATCAAAGTACACCAAGGACCTATTAAAGAGGTTTGAGATGGAAAGCTTAAAGTCAATTGGCACTCCTATGAGAACTTGTACAAAACTTGACCTAGATGAGGAAGGTAAGTGTGTAGATAATAAAACTTATAGAAGCATGATAGGAACTTTACTTTATCTAACTACAAGTAGACCAGATATAATGTTCAGTGTATGCATGTGTGCTAGATTTCAAGCTAATCCTAAGGAATCACATGTAATTGATGTAAAAAGAATATTAAGATATTTACTAGGTACTCAAAACCTAGGGTTATGGTATTCTAGAAAATCAACTTTTGAGCTTGTAGGATATTCGAATGCTGATTTTGCGGGTTGTAAGCTAGAAAGAAAAAGGTACTAGTGGAACATGCCAATTTTTAGGTGCAATGTTAACCTCTTAGTTTTCCAAGAAACAAAATTCGGTTGCATTATCAACCACCGAAGCAAAATATGTAGCAGCCTGAAGTTGTTGTGCATAAGTGTTGTGGATGAAACAACAATTAGAAGACTATGGCATGAACTTTAGAAATATACAATTTCATTGTGATAACACTAGCGCTATCAATTTGACCAAAAACCTTATTCAGCATTCTAGAACCAAACACATAGAAATTAGACATCATTTCATAAGAGACCATGCTTAAAAAGGTGAAATTATGTTAGAATTCATCACTTTAGAGGACCAAATAGCTAACATTCTTACTAAGCCATTGAACGAAGACAACTTTAGCAAGATTAGACTATTAATGGGATTAACAAATTATGAAAATATGTGTGTTTGATTGTATCTTCATTTCATCATATGTATATTTGACATCTAGTGAATGAGTATTAACTCCTATTTAATATATCTCTCATTCAAGATGGCATAGATAAATCATTTCTTGCTAAAATTCCGAGTTGGAGCTCAAAATTTTATGTTTTGTAAAGACCTAATCGACTAGTATCTTGATGCAGTCAACTGATATCTCTCTGTCCGGTTACCCAGTTGATTAGTTGAGTCAATCTAGTTAACTGGTAACTTAATTCCCATTTTACCAGTCGACTAGTACAAGGATACAACCGATTGGTATCACACGAGAAAGTTAGAGCAAAAAAATTTGAAATTTCTCCTGATGAACCCATTCGACTAGTAGGGTCAATACAGTCGACTGGTATCTCACTGACCAATTTCCCACTAGACTGGTACCCGGACCCAGTCGACTGGTACCTCAAGAAAATACTTGAAGCCAAAAATTTAAAATTCTCCTGGACAACCCAGTCGACTAGTAGGATACATCCAGTCGACTAGAATCTTACTACCAGATTACCCAGTTGACTGGCATCCTGACCCAATCGACTAGTATTTTGAAATTTCCTCAAAATATGAAGGACTCAGTTGATTGGTACCCTAATTTAGTCGACTGATATCGCGATTCTATAAATAATCGATTCATTTTTTTCACAGTGTTTATGCTATTTCTGACGAACCTTAGCTTTTTCTCTCTAGAAATCTTTGATCTTTCACCAAAAACTCTTGAAATAAACTCCATAAAACCTTCAATCTTCCCACAAATCAACTCTTTTTCAACTTTTCATGGTTGAAAGCTCATCTTTTCCCAAAAATATCTCTCTGAACGATTGTTGTTTCAAAATGTCTGAGAGAATATATGTTAAGAAAACCGTTGTCGGACCTCACACACCCACGAGATCGAGATCACACAAGTCCATGGCATCGGACTCCAGAGGCAAAGGGATAGTTGGTTCCTTGAGTAAGCAGGCGAGAACCAAGCTCGATGAATCCCTCTTCTGCAACCCCATCACCAATAGAAGGTATACTTCTGTCATTCGCCATAAGAAGATAATGACGGGTAAATACATCGATTTTGATTTTATCCATCATGCAAATTTTGACATATTTCCTACTTTTGAGGCTATTCAATTAACCCCCTTTGTAAACATCCACAAAAGATACTACACATACCTCATCCACCAATTCTATGTTAACTTGGTCAAACCTAGTCCATTAGCTCTTCAATTTAAGACCAAGGTTAAGGGCATATAATTTGAAGTTAATACTGACCTCTTGGTCAACCTACTGAGAATCCCTGTGGGAAGGGTCCAATGGAGTCTGGATGGATGGCCAGACAATTTTGACTATGAGGATGCATGTCAGATTGTTAGGAGTGACCCTAACTACGTCTTTCGACCCACTACATTTCACCAACGTAGTGATATGCCTCTTGATTCAAAATTGTTCAATCTCATTATGAGTTGGACCATCCACTCTAGACTCGAGAGTCGGGGTTATATTCTAAAATAGACATAGTATTGATCTAGTGTCTTAAAACTGGACACCATTTCAATATTTACCCATTCTTGCTCCCCAACATGATAAATGGCGAAGCACATAACTCCGAGTGCCTCCCATATAGGATACTCATCACCTTGATACTCCAGCACTTCCATGTCCCTTGCATGCCTCAGAAGCTTAGGATATCAGCCCCAAGGACATTATTAATGTTTCTTCTCTGCAGAAGATGTGATGCTCGATCTGAGATGACATGATCTATTCCAAAGCTGGGAAGCATATACGAATCGGTGATGATGACGACAGCGAGGAGGATGACAAGATGCTTGATGATGCAGTTCCTCCCACTGCCATGGACACTAATAAGCATCCACTTAATCTATAGCATGCTAGACATGGTGGCTATAGTGCTGGTCAAGCTGGACACAACGACGTCCTATAGGCTATTGCGAGCCTTCAGCTGTCGATGCAGTCAGGCTTCCAAAGCTTGAGTTCTTCAGTCGATCATATGTGTCACGACATTATCACATTCTAGGATGATTTTAAGTTACTCCGAGAGCACACATAGAGCTTTTTGGATAAGATTCAGGATTTTTTTCGAGACGGCTCTGACTTCCCCACTCGCTGAGTCTTTTATCATTTTGTTTATATATAGATCCATGGATATTTAGCACGAACATTTTTTTTTAATATACATTCATATGGTGTATGGATATGTCTATATAATTGATTATTTCTCACTCATTAACTTTTAGCTCATGTATGTGCTTTACTTTTTAGCTATATCATTGCTTAGTTTGAGCTCTTCTTGCTCATCTATATGCTTTAACTGTTCAAGCTTATGTGCAAACTTTTTATTCTTCCCAAGACGTCTTCCCAACTCCTGTTACTGCCTAGTTTTTGTACACAAATTTATTTATGCCTTATCTTCATGTCTATAGTGATAATATTGCTTATTTTCATGTTTATATTCTTTTTTCTGTTGTTTTCAAAACAGGGGAGAAAAAGAAAAGAATCTAAGTAGACTAAAAATATAGAATAAATTTAGGGGGAGCATTGCTCCGACCATGTTGAAAAATGTAAAATAAACTTGCATTGCTTGGTTGAATTGATATAATTATATTTGAATGCTTACAAGTTTGTTTTTATCAAAAAAAAAAAAAACAGAGGAAACTTTATCCAAATTTTTCCAAAAAAGCCAACACTTAGTTTTAAATCTGTTTTTTTTCTTCTTAGTTTTATCATCATAAAAAAAAAGGTAGATTGTTTACCCGTATTTGATTTTAATAATAACAAAACACTATTTAAACTGCACTAATATTTTTATCTAAGTGTTTAAGCAGTAAGAGCACTCAGTTCAGAAACAAGATGCAAGAACTCAACACATTCAGACACCAAAAGAAGACAGAAGATCTAGAATAGGCATTAAGGTAATTGAATCACTTTGTAAATATCTAAATTCAATTACTTAGCTTGATCTTTGGCTCAATTTACAAAAAACTTTAACAAAACTATAATACAAAAATTTTCTAAGTCAAAATCTGTTTTAAAACATGAAAACTGGGTTGAAGGACAACCCAGTCGACTGGGAAATGGGACAGTAAGTTCCCAGTCGACTGGTACTAAGGACCCAGTTGACTGGTAACTTCACCCAGTCGACTGGTACTCTCCTTAAGCCTAAAAGTGAAGATTTTTCACTTGACCCAGTCAATTGGAGCAAGGACCCAGTACCCAGTCGACTTGAGCATTTAGTGCCCCAAACCTACCAAGTCAGTGTCAAACGACCATATTAATTCAAGACTATATAAGCCTGATGAGTGCCAAATATTGCATATTTTGGCCCCTTAATTTACATTTATTAGCTTAAGAATTTTTTATTTTGAGTTAATTTTTTCGTTGTTTTACAAGTTTACAAGCATTTGGAAAGGAGTTTCACTAAATTGCTAGAATTGCCTGTACAGATCAATCATTTTTGTGGATTAAACTGTATTAATTCAGGAAGAACCAGGAGATGAGCCATATATTCTTGGAAAGATCCATATGTCTATTTTCTGAGGAATTTTACGGCTCATAAATATGATTTTTCTAGAGAAAGTTATGGCAGTTTTAGTAGACAAAGGTCTGTACGTGACTTCAGCGTGATAGAAGTGATTTTTGCGGATTAAACTGTAATGATTCAGGAAGAACCAGGAGATGAACTATATATGCTTGGAAAGATCCAGATGTCTATTTTCTGGAGAATTTTACAGCTCATAAACATAATTTTTCTAGAGAAAGTTATGGCAATTTTAGTAGACAAAGGTCAGGTTGTGCGTGATTTCAACATGGGCAGAAGTTTTGAAGGGCATGTGAAGGCTTAAATCCCACATCCCACATCCCACATCAGATTGGAAACACATTGTTCCCATGGAGTTCCTCTATAAAAGCCCCATTTCACTTCATCAAAAAAGGGTGCAATCCCGGAGGCTTTGCTACCAAGGGGTGCAATCTGGGGGATTTTGCTGCCAGTCGGGGGAAGCACCGCACAGCAGCGGCGGGTGGAATTTCTCTCTCCATGTATTGTTAGTTTTAATTTATTTCTTTTAAGTTTTAAACTTTAATGTTTAGCACTTTAATGTTTGCTCTAATTTTTCCCTTGAGATTTTTGTTGTCCATTATATTTATGGGTAACTAAATTCTCAAGTGGGGCTAGAGATGAACTTGCATAGTAAATGGTATTTTTGTTTATTTTTTAATTTATATATTCGATTTTCAATTACTAAAACTCTTTTGTTTATCATTCTCAATTCATTGGTGATGTTTTCTTCTCCGAATAATCGTAGAATTTATTCTGTTTATGGATTTAGTCATGCTTTCTCTATTGAATGGATTAGCTCTTTGATTATGTTTGGATTAATTATTTATCTATATTGATTTAATTCTTTGCTGCAATATCACTTCCTGAGTATATTGTCATTGTTGGATTTTCTCAATAGTAATAATAATTTACGTATTTTAAAAGTGGTGAATGATTTTTCAAAGGGTTACATTTGGTTTAATCTTGGTTTATAAATCTACACCTTCCGATTGAGAATTTTGGGAATTGAGTTCCCAATTGAGTTATTCAATGAATTAAGAATAATTAAAATACCAGATTTGTGTAAGGGATTCTTGACGCTTTACTATTTGTCAAATTTGAGTACTTTCTCCGTTAATCACTTTGCTTCACTTTAATTTGCATTTAAAATTAATCTTTGTTCTCCATTAATAATTTAATTTTTTTTTCTTTAATTTCTTTGTTCCTTCTACTATTTTTTAAATTTGTCTCTCTATGGAATCGACACCCCAAAGCTGTGCTACAACTACCGCGTTATTTTTTGGGTGTAATCAAATTTTGGTGCCGTTGCCGGGGAGACGGTAGAAGAATTGCCAGATAGTTTTTCTTTTCAGTTGTTTGTAAAGGCAGTAACTTTGTTCCTTCTTTTAGCTTACTGCATTATTTTTTTTCTTCTTTTTTTGTAGTATTTTTTATTATTATTTTGTTACCTTGCATGCACAAATATAGAGACACCTTAGGTAGATTTGCTTGTAAGCCTGTGCTAGAGTCAGAATCAATCTTTTTAAATCCTTTATTTGACAATCCATTTAGTCTTGAAGAAATGACTGAACATGGAGATCAACCCACTATGACCCTTCAGGATTACCTCCACCCTACGCGCATAGCCACACCATCATGCATCATGTTTCCAGCTAATGCTCGCCAACTGGATTTTAAAATAGGGATGATACAGTTACTCCCTACGTTCCATGGCTTGGAAAACGAAAACTCATATGTGCACATTAGGGAGTTTGAGAAAGTAGTTACGACTTTTCATAGTCAAAATGCAACTGATGACATTGTGAGACTTAAGTTCTTTCCTTTCTCTTTGAAGGGTAGAGTTAAGAGTTGGCTATACTCACTGAGACCACGATCTATTGGGTCGTAGAATAAGATGACTCAGGTTTTCTTTAATAAATACTTTCCCCAACATAAGACCAACGCTTTAAAAAGACAAATCTCCACCTTTGCATAAAAGGACAGTGAGACTTCGTATCAGTCGTGGGAGAGACTTAAGGAGTTTTTGAGTATATGTCCTCACCATGGGTATGAGAATTGGAACTTAGTGAGCTATTTTTATGAGGGACTTACACCTAGAGAGTGCCAATTTGTGGAGATGATGTGTAATGGTGAGTTCTTACAAAAAGATCCTACTGAGGCCATAGAATACCTCAATGAGCTTGCTGAAAAAACTCACACTTAGACTGGACCTAGTACTACTGAAAGCACAAATAGGTCACGACCTGTAGGAAACCCAAATAGTGGTGGAATTTACCATCTTAGGGAAGAGGATAACCTAAAGGCTAAGGTCGAGATACTCACTAGGGAGCTAGATGCGTTAAAGACTAAGGACTTAAAGCCAACACACGTAGCTAATCATACAGAGTCTTTTGGACCATGTTTTATGTGTGGCGGGGTAGATCATCTCACCCAAGAATGTCGCATATTTTCTGAGAGAGAGATGTATGAGGAACAATGTAATGCCTTAGGTATGTACAAGAAGCCTTTTTTACATTTCTCTGATACCTATAATCTGGGGTGGCGCAATCACCATAATTTTAGCTAAAAAAGCCAAAAAACCAGCCGCCTGCACAACCCCTTATATCGTATCTTGCACCATAGCATGCACCTGCATCTTCTAGGAGTTCTTTAAAAGACACTTTGCATGCTTTTATTGAGGCATAGGGTAAGACTAACCAAAGATGTGAATCGTTGATTACGCAGGTTGTTGAAGAAAATAAGGAGATAAAGAGCCAAATGTCCAAATTAATGAGCTCCTTAAGTGTGAATGAGCGAAGTAAGTTCCCTTCTCAAGCTCAGTCCACACCCTATGGTCAGCACATGGCGCAAAAGAATTTGAAAGATGTGAATGCCATTATGACACGAAATGGTAAGTCATCACACATCCCAACAACGAACAAATCAGAGAATGTGGAAAATGGTCAAGATAGTAGTGATCCTGAGCTGCCCAAGGAACCTGAGGTGACAAAGAGTCCTGTTAAGGTACCATTCCCTCAAGCTTTAAAATCAAGCAAGCGAACTCTGGATCCAAACAATGAAATCTTAGAGAATCTAAGGCAAGTAAAAATCAATCTTCCTCTTTTGCATGTGATTAAACAAGTTCCTATTTATGCAAAAGTTCTCAAGGATTTGTGTACAGTTAAGAGGAAGCACCATGTGAAGAAGACAGTGTTCCTGATAGAGAAAGTTAGTGCTCTAATTGAGCAGCGAATTCCTCCCAAGTACAAGGATCCTGGTTGTCCAACCATTGCATGCGGCATTGGAAATCATGAGTTTGGGCAAGCTTTGCTAGATTTAGGAGCTAGTGTGAATCTAATGCCATATTCTATTTATTTGCACTTGGCGTTGGGAGAAATCAAACCAACCACTGTGGTATTGTAATTCCTTGACCATTCAGTCAAAGTACCCCGAGGTCTGATAGAGGATGTTCTAATTCAAATTGACAAATTTTATTATCCTGTTGATTTCCTAATCCTTGACACTAGCTCTGTTGTTGATACTCTTTTAAAATTACTTTGATTTTAGGTAGGCCGTTCTTTGCCATTGCTAATGCTCTTATTAATTGCAGGAATGGGCTCATGAAGCTGTCTTTTGGAAATATGACCCTCGAGGAGAATATCTTCCATATTGCAAAACAGACAGAAGATGATGACGAGAGCCATCAGGCATACATGATTGACTCACTCATGGATAGGGGAGTTTCTATAGCTCATGATTTTGATCCCCTTGAGTATTTTCTTATTAATTCTGCGTTCGATTCTATTAGTGATCCATCTGATGTAGTTGATGTTTGTGCTATTTTTTATAGAACTCAGGATTATGACAATCGAGCATGGCAACCGAAGTTTGAGGAGTTACCTGAGAGAAGTGCAAAACAAATTTCTTCAAGTGTGGAAGCACCCAAAGTTGAATTGAAGTCTCTGCCTAAGGGTTTAAAGCATGTTTTCTTTGGTCCAGGTGACACTTGAGTCTGACTGAAGACGTTAAACTTAGCGCTCATGGGAGGCACCCCATAGCATATCATTTTGTTTTTATTGTTTTTCATATTTCTTGTTATTGTTTATTTTTAATATTTTTTGTTTTCCAGTATTACTTTAGTATTTCTTTTACAGAGACAATGTGTGCATCAGTTCAAGTTTGGGGGTGTGCTATAAGCTATGCCAGTCCAGTTAGTTCTCCATCTCCCAGGTCAGCTCTTTCCATGTTATTCACACATTGGGGACACTGTGTACTTTAAGTTTGGGGGTATGGGAGACACATTCACACATACTTTGTCCCAGTTTTTTTTTATATAGTATTGAAAAGATAAATGCATGTTCATGATTGTTTTGAAATTTTGGTTGATCTAAATGAATACTGTGATGTGATGTCATTGGTGAGCTTAAAATCTTGAACAAATGATTTGATGATAGAGTTTTAAAATTTTGTTACTTACTTTAGGCATTTGAGAATTCTCATGTTTGATCTAATCTGGCATGAGCACATTAGCACAAAATAGTGTGAGGTATGACATGTGATTTTAATGTGTATGTTTCCATGACTTAACTGAAACTGGATGACTTGTTTGATAAATACTTTGGCATAGAAAAGTATAAAAAAATATTTAAAAAAAAATAGCACAGAAAGAGAAAAATTCTCATGATAATCATTAATAAACTTTCCACTGAGTAGCTAGACCTCTTGCCTCAGTAAGCAGTAAGTGTTCACGTCAAAAGGTGAAAATTTTATTCATAATGATCATTGAGAAACTTTTCACTGAATAACTGGACCTCTTACCTAAGTAAGCAGTGAGTGTTTAGGTCAAAAGGTGGGAATTTTGCTTGGTAGTATTAAGGCCAGTTTAGTTTCGTAGCATTTTTTACTCGAGTTAGTAAGTCCTTAGGGGTGTCTTTACATCTAATGCCCTAAAACCATCTGGTTTGGGAGTCATTGACTTAACACTTGCTACATGGGTCAATTAGAAAACTTAAGGGAACTAAACATAGCAGGGTCTTATAATAAAAGAGAGAAGAAAATAAAACTATGCCATCGTTGTTCATTCTGATGAGAAATTCTGTGAATCTTGAGACATAGAGACATTGCACGTTGAAGTTATTTGGAAGCCTCATCTTTGCTAATTCACTTTACACTGAGTCAGACTTGTGATGCCTAAGCCTACCTTTTGTAAGTAATTAGATTTTAAAATTCCTATTCATTGCAAAGATGGGTTTATATTTTAAGCTTTCTCATGAATGAATATCATGGTTTTGTATGCTATTTAAATTTTTTGACACCATAAATGATGGATTTATCTTTGTGTTCTTTGTTTTTCATTTAGTTTTTTTTATTATTTTGTTTTGCTAAGGGACTAGAAAAATGTAAGTTTGGGGGTATTTGATGAGTGTCAAATATTGCGTATTCTAGCCCCTTAATTTACATTTGTTAGCTTAGGAATTTCTTACTTTGAGTTGTTTTTTTCGTTGTTTTACAAGTTTACAAGCACTTGGAAAGGAGTTTCACTAAATTGTCATAATTGCCCGTACAGATCAGTCATTTTTGCGGATTAAACTGTATTGATTCAGGAAGAACCAGGAGATGAGCCATATATTCTTGGAAAGATCCGGATGTGTATTTTCCAGAGAATTTTACAGCTTGTAAATATGATTTTTCTAGAGAAAGTTATGGCAGTTTTAGTAGACAAAGGTCAGGTTGTGCGTGATTTCAGCGTGGCAGAAGTGATTTATGTGGATTAAACTGTAACGATTCAGGAAGAACCAGAAGATGACCCATATATGCTTGGAAAGATCTGGATGTCTATTTTCTGAGGAATTTTACGGCTCGTAAATATGATTTTTCTAGAGAAAGTTATGACAATTTTAGTAGACAAAGGTCAGGCTGTGCGTGATTTCAGAATGGGTAGAAGTTTTGAAGGGCACGTGAAGGCTTAAATCCCATATCCCACATTGGTTGGAAACACATTCTACATCCCACATCCCACATCCCACATCAGATTGGAAACACATTGCACTCATGGAGTTCGCCTATAAAAGCCTCATTTCACTTCATCAAAAAGGGGTGCAATCTCGAAGGCTTTGCTACCAAGGGGTGTAATATGGAGGATTTTGCTACCAATCGAGGGAAGCACCGCATAGCAGCTGCGAGTGGAATTTCTCTCTCCATGTATTGTTAGTTTTAATTTATTTCTTTTAAGTTTTAAACTTTAATGTTTAGCACTTTAATATTTGCTCTAATTTTTCCCTTGAGATTTTTGTTGTCCATTATATTTATGGGTAACTAAATTCTCAAGTGGGGCTAGGGATGAACTTGCACAGTAGATGGTATTTTTGTTTATTTTTTAATTTATGTATTTGATTTTCAATTACTAAAACTTTCTTGTTTTATCATTCTCAATTCATCAGTGATGTTTTCTTC
This sequence comes from Bretschneidera sinensis, assembly GCA_023935145.1. Classification (NCBI taxonomy): domain Eukaryota; kingdom Viridiplantae; phylum Streptophyta; class Magnoliopsida; order Brassicales; family Akaniaceae; genus Bretschneidera; species Bretschneidera sinensis. The sequence continues at coordinate 20,043,590 of CM043705.1, read as the reverse complement.
TCCGAATAATTCTAGAATTTATTTTGTTTATGGATTCAGTCATGCTTTCTCTATTGAATGGATTAGCTCTTTGATTATGTTTGAATCAACTATTTATCTATATTGATTTAATCCTTTGTTGCAATATTGCTTCCTGAGTATATTGTCGTCATTAGATTTTCTCAATAGTGATAATAATTTACGTATTTGAAAAGTGGTGAATGATTTTTCAAAGGGTTACATTTGGTTTAATCTTGGTTTATAAATCTACACCTTCCGATTGGAAATTTTGGGAATTTTGTTCCCAAATGAGTTATTCAATAAATTAAGAATAATTAAAATACCAGATTTGTGCATGGGATTCTCGACGCTTTGCTGTTTGTCAAATTTGAGTACTTTCTCCGTTAGTCACTTTGCTTCACTTTAATTTGCATTTAAAATTAATATTTGTTCTCCATTAATCATTTAATATTTTTCTTTGTTCCTTCTACTATTCTTTAAATTTGTCTCTCTATGGAATCGACACCCCAAAGTTGTGCTACAACTACTGCGTTATTCTTTGGGCATAATCAAAGCCCACTTCAATAAGCATTTAATAAGGAAGATAGCACAATCAATTCATTATATAGCTCATTAATTCTCAAAAGCTTTGAAAAATTCATTGTGAGCCATTTTTCAAGCTTATTCTTGAAAGAGAGTATTATTCATTTGTAAAAGCATTCATTGCTATCTCTCTACCATTTACTTTATAGTTAATACAATTTATTGTAATGGGAAAGAATTGGTGTAACTCTTATAGTGTTTGGGATTAAACACTTCGGTTGTAACTTCCGTGAGGAAGAGATTATTGTAAGGTTTGTGCAACACCCGTGAAGTTGCTCGATTAACGATTAGTGGATTATTTCAATGAGGTTCCTTAAAGAAAGTTGACATAGGGTAGAAGATATTCCGATATTGCCAAACTACTATAAACAGAGTTTGCATTTTCTCTTCCTTAACTCTTTTATTTACAAATGTATTATTTGATTGTGTGCATTGCTTATCAATCTGTTTTAAAAACTTGCAAGTTAATTAACAAAAAATTTTTAAAACCTAATTCACCCCTACTCTTGGGTTTGAACCTCGGTTTACAGAAGATATACACGCTATTCTTAAGACAAAAAAAAGGGTCAAGTTATAAGAAATTATTCGAACTTTGAGTTAAATAAAAGATAAAACCGATTTTAATTAATGGACAATTGTTGATTGGAGAAATGAAGTCACATGCTAAGTGTCAAAATCAAATGGTCAAAGATGAAATGATTATTGACAACATGTATAACCCAATTGGCTCTAAATATTTGGAACATGAAAAATAGAAATATAGATAATCACAAAATATTAATTGTAGTGAGAAATGTTTTAGATATTTTAACATTATGTGGACGACACATTCCTTTAACTTCTAATCTTTGTAAGTTTTTGGGGATTTGCACGATTCACTCCAGGGTATCTAGAGCTACCTTCAATCCTTTGGTGGAAAAATTTCAAGAGCATCTAGCTGGATGGAAAGTAAGAACTTTAAACCTTGTTGGGCATGTGACTTTGGTAAATTTAGTCACTTCAGCAGTTCCTACTTACAACATGCAAACCAATTATCTTCCTTGGAGTATCTGTGATAAGTTAGACAAGCTTAATCGAGATTTTATCTAGGGAGACTCAATGGATATCAGGAAAGTTAACTTGGTCAATTGGGATACCATATGTCAGCCAAAAGTAAAGGGAGGTCTAGGAGTTAGGAAATCATGAGACGCTAATGATGCTCTGTTGGCAAAACTTGCCTAGAAAATCCTGGCTGATAATGACTCTTTGGGTACAAACAATTATGTAGAAATATCTAAAGGATGTGAATCTTCTTTCATCCACTTCTTCTCATTCTGCCTCACATGTCTGGCACAGCATCCTAAAGTTTATTCTTTGTCTTAAAAAAGGTTTGATCTCTCGGATAGGCAACGGTAATAACACTTCGTTATGGAATGACCATTGGACCCTTTGCGCTGAAGGACTTTGAAGGAGTCATGATCGCTGCTGGCAAGGAAAACCTGTTGGTTTCAGATATTATTGATAACAACAAAACTTGGGCTTTGCAACACCTTAGATCTTACATCCCTCTTGATGTTATTAGTTGTATCTTGGCCATCTCAATTCCTATCTTTGATGGGATGGAGGACAAACTGAAATGGAATGGGAATGGAGAAGGGTGTTTTATTTCCAAATCAGCGTATTCTCTTTTGTCTGAGAACGTTATAGCCTTGGATATGAATGCTTCCTAGTCATGGCTATGGCGTATGAAATGTACTCAAAAATTAATTTTTTTTTCGTGGTTGGTACTTTAAAACAGATTACTGTCGAATGACATGCGAGCTGTTCGAAGGATCATTCCTTCCGCTTATTATGATAGATGTGAGTGCCCTCTTGAATCGGTCTTATATATTGATCGAGATTGCTCGATGTCTAAACAGGTTTGGCAAGCTGTGATCCCTCAGTCGTCCCATATTACTTTCTTATCCCTTTTTTTACTGATTGGATCTTCTGGAGCATTCTTGATAGAGATGGAGTCTGAGTGGTGAGTAGAAGGTTTTGAGTTTTTTGGCAAGAGCTTGGGTGTGTTGGACAGCTAGAAATAGACAAGTGATAGAGGGTCACAGACCGAGTTATCCTTTTCTACTCTTTGAAATTGATAACTTAGAAAAGGTGCTGCTTTTGGAGTCCGGTCAAGTCCTATGACAACCCGGTTATTGAGGCAAGTTTCCTGATCTGCCCTTCTTATGGAAGTAATTAAGATCAACACGAATGGCAGTCGAGATGATAATTCTGGTCTAACTTCTTATGGGGGCATTTTTCGAGATCATTCAGGGAGATGGTTGGAAGGTTTTGCGTTGGGCCTAGGCAAGTGTGGTATCTTAAAAGCAAAATTGATTGGTATTCGATTAGGGTTGCAGATTGCAATAGAGAGTGGGCTAACTAATGTGTTGCTTGAATCTGATTCAACCATTGCAATTCATCTGATAAATAAGGGAGATGTTGAATTTCACTGTCTTGGAGATGTTATTCAGGATTGTCGTTCTTTTATTGACAGCTTCTCGTCTTGTACAATTGGCCACACTTTGAGATAAGGCAATAGATGTGCTGACTTCATGGCATCCTTGGGCCATAACCACAAAGATCTACAGAATTTTGTAAACCCACCTTTGGGATTGGGGCACATTTGGTTTGAGGATGCCTTAGGCATTCAACTCCCAAGAGGCTAGTCTCTGTTGGGTCTCTTTTCAGATAAAAAATAATGAATCTAAAATTAGTTGAAATTGATAAATTATAAATTATGTGTGTATTCCATCAAGTGAATTAATTAAATGTCACTATTAGTGCTACATGTGTGGTAATTTGAACATGACCCAATTGAGAAATAAAAAAAAATTAAAGAAAGTTGGTTTTGTATTGATAATGTACCATGTTACTAGAGACTAGCTTATTTAATAGTTAAGTAGCCTAATTAAGGCGATTGAAATTATGTCAGAAGCATAGAGCCTAGAGAGAAAGAAAAGTAAGAAAGACTAAAAAATAAAAGACTAGGTAATTTGAAAACCTTGATAAAATTAGTTAGTTTTAGGGAATAAAGTTATTGATCAAATGCATTAATTTTTATTGCAGGAGCGCTGGACGGTTCTACAGCTCTGGCAGGATAATAGACGATTGTAGTGTGCTTAGCATCTCAAGATACAGTTCGTCCTCCTCTACCACCTCCTCATAGTTTCTACGATTGCCTCATGTCAACGAGGCCAACATGAGAGCTTATATGGAGTAGCTACAATAGCAGCATCATCAGCAGGTGCAGTAGCAACTTGATGTAAAACGACAATAGTTTGAGGTCGAACGTCAATGGCTGCAGCAACTATTTGAAGTCGAGCAACAAAGGATGCAGCAGCAAAAAAATGAAATTATGGAAAATTTTATGCAACAGTTTTGCCAACAGTTAGGGGTGCCATCTCCACTTCCCCCACCCATTGTAATTAAATATTTCTAAATAGAATTTCATTTTCTTTATATATGTAATATGTTATTTAAATTTCCCTTTACATGTAATATATATATATATATATTCATATTCCTTTATTGGTATTGCTTAGTAAGCAACGTGTGAAATATTCAGTGTCTAACACTTAGCAAAATATGGGTCTTAGGCCAAAAAAGTTTGAAACTTAGAGGTTTTAGTAATAAAAATGTAAAACACTTATCCAAGTGATGTGTCGGGGGTACCAGCACGTCCATGGGTTCGAACATGACTCTTGCAAACATACAGAATCCATTTTGGCTCACCAGCTAGCAAAAGTGTGGTTTTAGGTTAAAAAGGTTTGACACTTAGTGGTTTTAGAGGCGAAAATATAAAACATTTATCCAAGTAATGAGCCAGGGGTAATGGCAAGTCTGTGGGGTCGAATATGTCTTTTGAAAACAAATTAAATGTATTTTGGATCACTGGTTAGCAAAAGTGTGGGTTTTAGGCCAAAATATTTTGACACTTAACGTTTTTAAGTACGAAAATGTAAAACGCCTATTCAAATGACGAGCCAAGGGTATTGAATGTCTATGGGGTTGAATGTAACTCTTGGGAACAAATAGAATCCATTTTTTATCACCGGTTAGCAAAAATGTCGGTTTTAAGCCAAAAATTTTAACACAACGATTTTTGGGGTGAAAATATAAAATACTTATCCAAGTGGTGAGCTGAGAGTATCTGCATATCCGTGAGGTCGAACATGACTTGTGGAAACAAATGAGATCCATTTTGGATCATCGATTAGAAAAGAATGGGTTTGAGGCCAAAACGGTTTGACACTTAGCGGTTTTATAGGCGAAAATGTAAAACACTTATCCATGTGACGAGCTAGGGGTACCGAAATGTCTAAGGGGTCGAACGTGTTTCATGGGAATAAAAATAATCCATTTTGGATCAACGGTAAGCAAAATTGTGGGTTTTAGGCCAAAAACCTTTGCTACTTAGCAGTTTTAGGGGAGAAAATGTAAAACACATATCTAAATTACAAGTCGAGGGTATTGGCACGTTCGTGGGGTCGAACGTGACTCATGGGAATAAACAAAATCTGTTTTAGATCATTGGTTAGCAAAAGTGTGGGTTTTAGGCCAAAATGTAAAACGTTTATCCAAATGACAAGTTTGAGGTACTGATATGTCAATGGGGTTGAATGTGACTTGTTACAAACAGAATCTATTTTGGATCCTCAGTTAGCAAAAATGTGAGTTTTAGGCCATTAGACACTTAGAGGTTTTAGGGGTGAAAATGTAAAACACTTATCCAAATGACAAGTCAAGGGTATCCTCACGTCCATGGGGTCGAATGTTACTCACGGGGCCAAAAACCTTTAACGCTTAGCGGTTTTAATGGATATAAAACACTTTATGCATAGTAAATGTTTGCAACTTTCGAATGGTATTGTATAATTTCATTTATATACACATATATATCTTATGACTTTTGTTTTGTTTTACGGGTTCATGCTACAAGTTCAGTTGAAGCGAGGAATGAGGATCATTTTCTGAGAGATTCTCTTGACGATGAGTAGCATGCGGACCCATGATTTTTTTTAAATGAGAACATTATATTATACTAAAAAAAACTGTTTGAACATTATATCTTATGCCTTTTGTTGTGTTTGTTGATCATGATTTTTTTTGTCAGTATTTTTTTAATTAATTTAATTAGCATTTGATGATCTGAAATTGTTAAATTGGGTGTGGTTTGAACATATTTTATACAGGATAGAAAATTTGTTTTTTTAAATAAAATTATATATATATATATATATATATATATATATATATATATATATATATTCAACGTGTTTGCTGATAATATTGCATAAATTAAATTATTTTCATTTATATATAAAAAAACTATTATCAACGATAGACCGTGTTCGTCGTTGATAATAACTTTAATTATTTTTTATTTTATAAAATTTATGTTTTAAAAAACTATCAACTGGGAATATTTTAGTCACGGGTATGAATAGTATCCCATCATGAAAAATATTATTTTTCAAAAACGACAAACTTTTTTTAATTTTTTTTAGAAAAGTATCAGCAAGGGAATGCTTGTCGTGGATGTGAATAGTGATTCATAGTAGATAACATTTTCAGCAATGGATTTTTAGTCTGTCACTGAAAATAATGTGTTGCCTACATCTACATGTTCATCTAGTCGTCGACAACATCAAGGTCATTTGCCAACATGTTTGCAAGACTATATAGTTGGTAATGAAACTGATTTAGTTGATGATGAAGATATAATAAATTTTACTTTGTTCATAGACTATGATCCTTGACATATGAGAAAACTTCTTGTGATGATTGTTGTGTTCATGCAATCGAGAAAAATAACACTTGGAAGCTCATTATTCTTTCAAGTGATAAGAAGAAAACTGATATCAGATTGGTGTACAAGACTAAGTACAAGCACAATAAAGAGGTAGATCATTTCAAAGCGTGATTAGTAACCAAATGATACAAACAAAAATCAGATATTGATTATTTTGAGGTGTTTGCTCTTGTTGCTAGACTTGATACCATGCATATTCTTATTTATCTTGGTGCCTAAAATGAATAGAAAATTTTTCAAATGGATGTGAATTCTGCTTTCTTGAATTATGTGCTTGAAAGAGAAGTGTATATTGTTGAGCAACCTACAAATTATGTGAAATAAAAAGGTGAAGAAGAAAAAGTGATTGACTGAAAAGGGCTTTATGTTGTTTGAAACAAGTGTCTAGAGTGTGGTCTACACGCAATGGTTCTTACTTTCTTAAGGATGAATTTTATAAATGTCTTTATGAGCATACTTTGTATGTTATGTCTAACTTGTAGACATAGTTATCAGAATCAGACATAAAAAAGACTAAGTGGTGACTTGAACCTAGGTAGGATTGGTGAAATTTTTTCGATCACAACCAACAAGCTAACTATCTTCCTGTGAAAAAATTCCTATATTTAATATTTAACCCTTGTTCTATACAAAATATATTTCATACTATATTTTAGTATATTTATACTATTATATATAGAACGCTTTGGAGATGCTCATAATTTAGATGTTTAATTTTAACTCTTATAAATGATTATTTATTAATTAATGATGATTAAAACTTGATTTATTAGTTACTTTTATCAAACTTGAGTTAATATTCAATGATAATGTTTTAAAATTTATACTTTTGCAGGTATTTGATATATATGAATAATATTTTATAATTATTATATATTTTTTATTTTTTATGAACTAGCAGTTTGACCACTGTTCCACTAGTTAAATCAGTGACCTAGTACCTAGACCGAATCGATGTTCAGTCTAGTTTTGATAACTATGCTTGTATGGTCATATTCTTATTATGGTTATATGTGTACGATTTGATTTTTACCGGCAATAATTCGAGGTTGATGGTAAAATTTAGAGAGGCTATTATTAGCCAGTTTGAGATGACATATGTGGGTTTGATGTCTTACTTCCATAATATTGAGGTAACTCGGAGAGAAGATGACAAATAGATTTCACACCAAAAAAAAAATGTATTGGTGACTATTGGGAATTTGTCTAAGAATTAAATGGTTAAAGATTGAAGCTTTAGCAGTCTTTGAGCCACGGCACAGGATTGGGTGCCGCGGCCTCCAACAAGTCAAAAACTTCCTCCTCCAGGTGTGCGCCGCGGCCTCCAACAGACAGAGGAGTTCTCCCTTGTTGTGCGTCGCGGCCTGCCCTGTTCAAGGCCACGGCACCAGGCACACCTGATGCCTTTTATTCAACACTTTGAGATGGAGCGTTGGACTTGATTAAAACGCACAGGTTCACTTAAACTCTTAGAGAGCCATGAGTCTTTGGTTCTTGAGATCTAAGGTTTGAGATTAGCTTCAAGATTGGTTAAGGTAGTTATTGCTCTATATAAAGGGTCATCTAGGAGCATTAACAACTAGTGTGATAAGCAAGACACAAGAGTGCAAAGTCACAAGTGTCAAGAGAGAAGAAACACAAGAAGGGGTCTCATTCCAAGAGTGGCAGGTGTTGAGAGAGAAAGACTCTCAAATCTTCAGAGGTGTTTCTAGTGAGAGAGAGTATTCAAGAAGTGGGGTTCAAGGGCTTTGTAATTGGAATTTTCTTGGGGAAAATTCCAGGGAAACACTTAGTTCTTATCTCTTTTTTTTCTCTTCTCTCATTCTTCAAGAACATGATGGTTCAAGAAGGGATGTCGCTGTAATTGTAAGAACTCCATTGATTTAATGCAGAGAGCTCGGAGAAGCTCACGGGGATGTAGGCAAATTGTCGAACCTCGATAACAATTGCTTGTATTTTATCTTTTATGGTTTGATTCTTGTTCTAGTACAAATCATTCTGGATTTTGGTGTTTGGAATGATCACAACCTGAGATTCTTGCAAAGGTGATTTTCCAACAGTGACATTTCAAAATGATTCAAGATGGAATCAAGCAAGCCAAGTTAAATTCCATTTGAAGAAAGAGTGATACTTGTGAAAGATGAGAGTTGTGAATTAGTTGATTCTACCAATATTAAAATATTGGTTGGAAGTTTGCGATATTTTACTTGTACCCGACCTAATATTGTTTATGGTGTTAGGATTATTAAGAGGTTTATGAAAACTCTGTGTCAATCTCATTTGCAGGCCAAAAAGTGTATTCTTAGATACATCAAAAGTACCTAAGGTGATGATATTTTTTATTCTTGCACTGATGGTATGGAACATTCAAAAAGCAGAAGAACACATCGGGTTATGCTTTCCATCTTAGGTCTAGAGATTATTCTTGGTCTTCTACAAAACAACAAGTGGTTGATTTTTCGACTACTAAAACTGAATACATTACAACTGAAAATTGTGCTACTCAAGCGGTGTAGCTAAAAAGAATTCTTGGTGAACTACTCCATAAACAAAAAGTTCATACAAAGACTTTAAGTGGTAATAAGCCCATGAATGTAAGGACAAATAATCATATTTTTTCATGGTAGAAGTAAGTACATTGATATCTGTAGCTCGAGGTTTCAACCCAAGAGGGGGGTGAATTAGGTTTTTAAAAACTTTTTGCAGAATTAATACGAGTTTATAAAAACGAATAAGCAGCAAACAATTAATACAAGCAATGTGTTGTAAATAAAGAGTTTAAGGAAAGAGGATGCAAACACAGTTTATAGTGGTTCGGCAATATCGGAATATCATTATATTCATCACTTGGTTAAATATAAAGAGATTGTGCTTAAATTTTGTTCGCTGAGAATCAAGTTGATGATATATTTTCAAAGTCACTCAAGGCAGACACATTTTTGAAGTTCAAGAAGATGGGAATGCTTAAGCTTGAAGACTTGGTTTGAAGGAGACAATGTTGAGATTTTAAGCCAAGTAGGACTAATTATTTTATTAGTTGTTTTATTTAAAGTAGGATTAGTTATGTTATTCCTATTAGCGGTTGTATTTGAGACATTAAAAACCTATATAAAGGTTGACGCATAATATGAGTAGACAATGAAAAAAAAATTGAAATCTACTACTAACAACCAAGAGTAGTATTCTTGCATGCCTTGTAATCAAATCTTGGCTTCGATAGGGATGGCAATTCGGGTTGGTGTGTCGTGTCGAAACTAAGTTAAACAATAGGGTTTGTAATGAAACTAGTTAAACAATAGAGTTTTTTTAATGTAATTTACAATTTTTTTGTAATATCAAGTAGTATTCCTACGTTTCTAACTTAAGATAGAAATTAAATTAGAATGGTTTGATTTAAGAAAAATGTTGGAAATAAGAATTTCCCCTCACTTTCTTACCATCCAAACACTATTTTTTAAAATTCTTCTATTGAAATTAAAAAAGGTTAAATTGCATAGAAAATCCTATTATTTAGCTCAGGTTCATCACAAACTCTAAGATTGAAGAGAAAGTTAACACTGTTAACTCTGGTACAAACCTCAAAGTTTGTTATGAAACTGAGCTAAACCACAGGGTTTAGTATGAATCAAAATATACCTCAAGGTTTATTATGAATCAAAATGTACCTCAAGGTTTATTATGAAACTGAACTAAATCACAAGGTTTTCTATGTAATTTAGCTTAAAATCAAAGTAAAAGTTAATTTGTATAATTTTCTTATATAACTACTACAGAATAATATGATACTGTAAAATATTTTATGAATTGGCCACTTTTAAAATTTTAGAATATAATTAACTTCATTAAATTAAAAATATAAATAAAAAGACTAGTCAAATTAGTATATCACTTATTAGACTTAGTTTACTTTTTACAATTATTAACAATAATATTTATGTGAAATATATCTTTATATGTTATATGCAATATAAATTATTATAAAAATAATATAGTATACACGCTCTCAAAGTGATCTCATTATATAAAACTTTAGAAAATAACCTTTTCACACTCTTTCTCCATGAATTGGTCACTTAGGGTATAACACAAAATGGATCGACACAAACACAACACGATTATTAATCGTGTCAAATAAATCTCAATACTAGCATGTCCTGATTATTAAATAGGTAACACGACACAAAATGGTTCCCATAACCCATTTAATGAAGAGTCGTGGTAGACATAAGATGACACGTTTTAACTCATTTAATAAATGGGTCGTATTAGACCCAACCCGACTCGATCCGACCCAACCCATTTAACACAACATAACCCGCTTGACACGACTTGCTTAACATGACCTAACCTGATATACTAACGTTATTGAGTAATCCAACATAAAATATAACCATCCATGATCCAAATATATATTTACCATTTTTTTCCTTTGTAACATAAATTCTAATAAACCATTATAACCTTAGTTTTAAACATATAAAATGTAATTATTATAGAAATAAAATTATAATTAGGTATTAATTACTTTTAAAAAAATAAAATTAATTAAACGAGTCGTAAAGGGTCGTGGGTCGTCACCGTGTCCTCATGATCTACCAGACATGCAAAATTAAACGTGTCACTTTCGAGTTAGTGGGTCAACCTGTGACACTACACGATTATTTTGTGTCATAATCGTGTCAACACGATTACAATATGAACCTGTTTAGGGTCAACCAGTGTTTTCAGAGGCGAGGGCGTTGGGCGAGGCGTTTTGTCTCAATGAGGCGAGGCGTAAACCCCGAGACGTTGAGGCGTAAGCCTTTTGAAATGTTGGGGCGTTTTAAATAAAATAATATTAATTAAATTATAAAAAAAATATATATTATTTCAGATACACATATTTTACTTGAGCTTATGTTCTAGTAGTTTCTTTCGGCAAAGCACTTGGGCTTTGAGGGGTTTATGAGTTGGGTTAAAGTAGTGGCTGGCAGGAAACTGGTTGAATTGTGAAGTCTTAAAAGTAGAGTGACCATTTTATGTGTCATTGACAAAGTCCAATTGTGAAGTCTTCTTTTATGCCAGGTTCAATGTAAAAGGCTACTTCTTCAATTTATTTTTTATGTTCTATAAAAAGTAATTCCACAATACTCAAATTCGAGTGGAAGCTAATGCCTTGCTGGCAATATTTTAAAGGATAGTCAGTACTCAATAGTCACTAGTGGAAACTGCAATACTGCACACAATCATTTCAGTACGCGAATGGAGGCATGTGCTCATCCGCCATAATTCTACATCTCACATTTTGGCCTTTTAATTTTATTCTACATCTCACATCTGCTGGAAGATCCTCTTCTCTGTATTTTCTCCTCCTCCTTTGTCGATCGTGATCTCTATCACTGTTCCGAAAGAACACAAAATGGTGAGTTTTTTGCTTCTTCATTTTTCTTTTTTTTTCTCTGTTGATTTTTTGAATTATGCTCTGTTTGGTTACTGAGTTATCATAGGGAGATAACATATTTCTCATCCTTGGCTTGAGTTTCTCAGCATCTAAATGGATCATTACTTCTATTGCTTTTCTGGTTTAGTTTTTTGTTCGAAATTGGTGTTCGATCCGCTGATAAAAGCTTCATTTGCTGCAATCGCAGTGAATTTTCTTTGGGCGTACGCCCAGACACTCGGGGCGTCAAAGGCGTACACCTCGGGTCGGGGTGAACGCCCAAACCCCAAAAACGCACGCCCAGTGATAGTTTCGCCCCAGGTTTCACGCCCTGGGGCGTTTTGGCCCGAAAACGCCTCCGGACGCGCCCGGGGCGCGCCCCAAAAGCGTCTTTTAAAACTATGGGGTCAACACAAACCCACTTATTTTGTATCATGTTCGTGTGTCGCGTTCAATATTGCCACCCTGTAACGACCCATCCTAAGTTGCCCATCCTTGAAACGGTGTTATCACATTTTGAAAATCTCAGCATGACACATATATGCAACAATAAAAATAATACCAACTGCAATTATTGCATCAATCCTTAACCTTCAACAGGGGAGATACGTTATTCAGATCTTGACTTAAACATTATATACAACGTAACGTGCATGAATATTTACAAATATTTTTTTCATTAGTTTGAGGATGTGAACCACGTGGCTTACAGATAACGACTTCGTCTGAATCTCAACTCACCATACTATCTGTCCTGCCTGCTATCTGAAATCATTGTACAATGAGGAGTGAGCTTCACAAGCTCAGTGAATTAAATTTACTATAAGTATTCGATTATATACTCCCAGTTACATCTTATAATTCAATTACTTCTAATAATCTTCTAATATTCATTCATCTTTTTCCTCAAATAATTCAATAACAATATTATATAATCACTACTCAATTTCATAATTCCTCCATTACGTAATATATTCTTAAGTTACTCATCAGACATATCAATCTTTCAGTCATATATTTAATCATCTCTAAATTCTCAATTCAACATTCTCATTTACCTTGTTATGAACATATAATCAATCATTCAGACAATTCTCTTCATATCATATTTTCATATTTCTTCCTCAGCATATTTGTCTCTCTGTGAGACTCATTCATCTATTAATAAATTTACAATCATGAATAGCACTTTAACATCTCAAATCAATATTTAAAGCAAATGTAGTGTGAATTTTAATGTTATTAATATTGAGAACATCTTCCCACATGTCGACATGTTTTAGCTCAGACCGGCTACCTTCCCGGTTCTTTCATTCTCATTTAGACCGGCTACCTTCCCGGTTCTTTTATTCTCATTTAGACCGGCTACCCTCTCGTTTATTTTATTTTCATTTAGACCGGCTGCCTTCCCGGTTCTTATATTTTCATTTAGATCAACCAGCTTCCCGATTCTTTTATTTCATGCATATGCATAAGAACAATGATACGAAATATGCATATGTACAATAATATAAAAAAAAAAAAACACCTGTAATCAGACATTCAAATTTGTTATCCTTCTTCTTCTCAAATTATTATTCGATCAATTTCACTAATTTTTTCTCCTCATATATAATATCAAATCATCATCCATAGCTCATCAAGAATTTCGTTTATCAACTTTATTAGTAAATCAACTCATTATTCCAATAATATTATTTCTCATAAAATAATTCTTACACATCAATTATTTCTATCATACCTATCAACCAACATTCATCTATCACCAAATCATAAGTTAATAATATATTCAAATATTATCACCATATATTTCATATTTATCTTGATTACTTAAAGTAAATCCAACTCACCACGTAGTACTTAGAGCTACCCGTAGATCACCTCCTTGCTTTTCCTGCTCCTCTCAGTAATTTCTCTCGATTGCTGATTGTCAACACCTAACATAATATTTATATTAAAAATTTTAATTTATTTTTCAATTCCTTCATAATTCACACCCTTTGAAAATTCTCACATTGAATTCCGGGAATTTCATGTATGCTAAATTTCAAAAAATAAACTTCACATTTTTACCTTCTGTTTTTCTTAGAGCTTCCCGTGACTCTCTACAAAATTCTCCTGTAAACCCCTGCAAAATTTTACTCTTTCAACTTTTCTTTCAGTCCCAAGTGGTTAAAGAAAGAGAGTGGTTTGAATTGAAGTTGAAGAAAACCAAACAGGATTTGGTAAATAATAAATAAAATAAAGTAAAACTATATATATATATATATGTTAACAGTCATCATCCCCCCACATTTGGTTGCCACGAATTCATGTGTTGTCTAATATGCATTTGCACATTAGACAGCCAACACCTGTAGTGAGGTGTTGGTTTTTTTTTTTTTTTCCTTCTTATCCTTCCACGCTATCCTAGATGCTTTTTTTTCTTTTCTTTTCTTTTTCTTTGTATCCACACCATCATGCGTCTAGTTTTTTTTTCAAAAGAATTATTTTATTCAAATAATAAACCTTTCATGTATATATTATTTTATTTTAATTACATATCATTTTTATCAAATTACTTCTTTACCCATACTTTAAGAACACAGGTATTACAATTCTACCCACCTTATAAAAATTTTGTCCCCGAAATTTCCTTACCTAACTCAAGAAACAATTGTGAATAATATTTCTTCATAGTTGCCTCATGCTCTCACGTAATCTCTTCAACATATTTATTTCGTCACAGAACTTGAATAAATGGAATTACTTTATTACACAAGACTTATTCTTTTCTGTCTAGAATTCTGACTGGTACTTGTATAAAGGTCAAATCTTCCTAAAGTTCTATAGCTTTGCTCGAAATATTATTAGATTCATCATGTAAACACTTTCTCAAAAGTGAAACATGAAATAAATTATATAATTGTTTTAATTCTGGAGGCATATCTAGGCTATTCACAACTAGCCCAACTTTTTCAATAACCTCATAGAGTATCCTATACCTAGGACTCAACTTTTCTTTCCTTTTGACCCTTAACACACCTTTCCATTGAGATATTTTTAAATACACCCAATCACTTACTTGAAACTCAAGAGGTCTTCTTCTATTATCAGCATAGCTATTCGGTCTACTCTGTGTTGCTTTAAGGTTCTCTCTAACCCGTTTGATCTTCTGAGTTGTTAACTTAATAATTTTTGAACCAAATATCTTTCTCTCTCCAACTTCTTCCCAACATACTAGAGTTCTACACCTCCTACCATATAAAGCCTCAAATGGTGCAATTCCAATACTAGTTTGATAATAAGCATCCCAGCTCACCGAGAACTTAATACATTTGCCCTCAGCATATCTTTTAGTACTCTAATAATCCTCTTTATCTACTCATCTATTTGAGGATGAAAAGTTGTAATAAACTACAACTTTGTACACATGGATTTCTGAAAGCCTCTCTAAAACCAAGATGTAACTCTATCATCTCTATTTGACACTATGCTCAATAGTACTTCATACAACCTCACATTCTTAGCTACATACAGTTCAACCAACTTTTTAGGACTCCAATTTGTTTTAATTGGAAGAAATTGAGATGACTTAGAAAGTTTATCTATTATCACTTACACTGTATCGTGACCTCTCTGAGTATGGGAAAATCCAAAAACAAAATTCATACTCACATTTTTCTATGGTCGTTTAAGCACGGGAAGAGGCTGTAGTAAGCATCTCGGATGTTTATTCTCTAACTTCACTTACTGACAAACCAAACATCTAGAAATATATTCAACTACATCCCTCATCAATCTTGACCATCAGTAATTATATCTCAATCCTCTATACATCTTATTGTTACTCTGGTGCATCGAATATACATCATCATGTACATCTTTCAATATCTTCTTTCTCAACTCCGCATAATTAGGAACATAAATCCCATGTTCTAATACCAAAATACCTCCATTTCAAATTTTGAACTCATATTGCTTTCTAGTAAGTACTCAATGCTTAATCGTTTCTATCTCTTCATCTCTACCTTGCATCTCTAACAAGCATTTTACTATGGATGACTGTACAACCATATTTGTTAAAAATAGTCTTCTATCACTGATATTCAACTTTATTCTTATCTCTCTTAATCTATCATCAATTACACATCATGACTTTCAATAGCAGTTAATCTTCTTGTAGATTTTCTACTTAATGCATCAGCTACCACCTTTGCCTTTTCTCGATGATAGTGAATTGTATAATCATAGTCACTAATCAACTCCATCCACCATCTTTGTCTCAAATTGAATTCTCTCTGGGTAGGTAAGTATGTCAAACTCTTATGATCAATGAATATCTCATAAATCGCTCCATACAGATGATGTCTCCAATCTTTAAAGTAAACACTATGGCAACCAACTCTAAGTCATGGGTAGGGTAATTTCTCTCATGATTCCTTAATTGCCTAGAAGTATAAGCTATAGCTTTCCCATGTTACAACAACACACATCCCAACCATTGATGCGATGCATCACTATGCACCACAAATCCTTTTTCACCAGAAGGAAGCACCAATACTGGAGCTGTAGTCAATTTTTCCTTTAGTAATTGGAAATTTTCCTCACACTTCCCACACCATACAAATCTCACCTCTTTCCTGGCCAGTCTAGTCAACAATACTACAATAATAGAAAAATTCTAAAAGAATCTTCTATAATAACCAGCTAACCCCAATAAGATTCTAATCTAAGTCACATTAGTTGGTATCTCCCAACTTAACATTGCATCTACCTTTTGTGGATCAACTATTATGCCATTCCCAGATATTACATGCCCCAAGAAAGTTATCTCAATCAACAAAAATTCACAATTAGAAAATTATAGCATACAATCTCTCTTTCATCAAAATCTCCAACACAATTTCTAAATGTTTTATATGCTCTTCCTTAGTTTTAGAATACACCAAGATGTTATCAATGAACACAACGACAAGATTATCAAGAAATGGTTTAAACATTTTATTTATCAAGTCCATGAATGTTGATGGAGTGTTAGTCAATCCAAATGACATCACAAGAAACTTATGAGCATAACATGTCCTAAAAACAGTCTTAGGCACGTCTCCCTTCTCTATCCTCAATTGATGACAACCTGATTTCAGGTCTATTTTTGAAAATACTCTTGCTCTATACAACTTTTTAAATAAATAATCTATCCTAGGCAAATGATATTTGTTCTTAATTGTTATTTTATTCAACTATCTGTAGTCTATACATAATCTCATCATTCCATCTTTCTTCTTCACAAACAACATAGGGCTCCCCAAGGCAACACACTAAATCGAATAAATTGTTTATCTAATAACTCTTGAACTTTCAATTTTCTTAACTCAGTGGGTGTCACTCTGTAGGGTGCTAGCGATATATATGATGAACCTAGTATCACATCAATAGAGAATTTAAGCTCTCTACTATGAGGCAACCTAGACAACTCATCAAAAAAAACATCAAAAAAAATTGTCGCTACTAAGATTTCTTCTAACTTCCTATTTTTCTTTTTATAATCCATTATGTATTCCAAATACTCCTCACAACCCTTTTTCAACCATCTACTAGTAGTCAGAGCAAAAATAAGACAATTTGCAAGTATCTTGAGTTTTTCCCTGAAAGTTAAACTCCTCTTGTCCAAACATCTTGAACAGTACATTTTCCTTAAAACAATCAACCATATTCAAAGAAAACAAATCAACTTCAAACTCTCTATCACTGATATGAATCACACAACCCTTGTAAACATTTATGATTATCATGTTATCTCTAGTGGTAATTTCAACAATAACATTATGCATCAAAGTACTAATAAATACTTCAATATACTTCATATGAATATTTGATGCAAAAGAATGGGTTGCATCAAGATTAACCAACATTGATATGTCTAAATTTTCTACATACAAAGCACTTCAAATTAGGATAATTCTGGGGTAAATATCTTATCCGAATACATTTATAACAAACTTCTATTTCTCGATCATACATCAGATTACCAGTTCCCCTTGGTGGCATACTTACTTCATCTGCCATGACTCTCAGTTCCCATAACCTATCTCCCAAATCTAAGGATCACACCGATATTACTCTAAGCTATAGAAGCAACAAATCCTGCTTACCTCTAACTCTGTACTACAGTTCACTGTGCAAGGAAAGCCTCCTCTGGGTGGTCTCCCACCTTACACACTTATATTGGTACCACCTCTAGGTTCCTCAAATCTAGATCTCTTCTGCCATTTCCTCCTACTTCTAAATTCCATCATATCCTTCTCAATCTGAAGTGTTATATTCACCAACGTAACATAATTCATATGCCTCATGTAAATTAGTTTTGATTTAATCTCAAAATGTAGTCCATTTGTGAACCTCTTACACCCTTTCTCCTTTATGTCTACCATTTTCGATACAAACCTTGTCAAAGCCACAAATATGCTATCATACTGAGTCATAATCAACATATTTGCCTCAAATAAATAAAATCTCTATCTTGTTGGGCTCTAAAGGTATAAGGAAAGTATTTATCAAGGAAAACCTTCTTAAACCTATTTCAGGTTAAGGGTCTGTCAATATATGCACTTACTCTGGGAAGAGTATCCTCCCAGCATTCTAAAGCTTCTCATTCTAACTCAAACAAAGCAAAGGCAACCTTTTGCCTGTCAGTTACTAGTAAAGTACCAAATAATATCTCTACATGTTTCACCCATAGCTCAGGCTCAAAAGGATTCATAAATCCTTTAAACAACAAAACATTCAATTTAATATATTTAACATAACAATCTCCCTGCATCTCATTAATAAACTCACCTTTTCCCTTTTGAACATCTACCATTATTGGATTTACAACAACCTCAGGCACTACTCTAGCCTATTCATTAAGTCTATGCTATAGACTATCAATTCTATCATTTGTTACATTCATTTTCTCAAGAGCATGAGCAAGAGCTTTTCTTAACTCATCTCTTTCAACTCTAGATTCTCTCATACCCCTACTAATATCAATTATACTGTCAACACGTTCCTTTCTAGGAACCACAAATTCAGACTTAACTTCCATCTCAACCTAAGCTCGTTTAAAAATTGGGGCCTACCACACCCTCTCAAGTGAACAACTCTAATTCTAGTTCTAGCACGTCTACGTGTCATCCTCAAACTCTGCGTTAAAATATAGTTTATTTTAATCTTCCACTTTTTTTCATTTTTATGAAGTCCACAGAATTATAAAACCTAATGCTCTTATACCAAAATTGTAACAACCCATCCCGGGTTAGCCACCCTCGAGACGGTGTTATCACATTTTGAAAATCCCAACACGACAATATATGCAACAATAAAAATAATACTAACTACAATTATCACATCAATCCTCAACCCTCAACAGGGGAGATACATCATTCAAATCTTGACTTAAACATTATATACAACGTAATATGTATGAATATTATTTTTTTTCCATTAGTCTGGGGATGTGAACCACGTGGCTTACAGATAACGACTTCGTCTGAATCTCAACTCACCAAACTATCTATCTTGCCTAATACCTGAAATTATTATACAATTAGGAGTAAGCTTCACGAGCTCAGTGAATTAAATTTACTATAAGTATTCGATTATATACTCCCAGTTACATCTTAAAATTCAATTACTTCTAATAATCTTCCAATATTCATTCATTTTTTCTCAAATAATTAAATAACAATATCCTATAATCACTACTCAATGTCATAATTCCCCCATTACACAATCTCCTCTTAAGTTGCTCATCAGACATATCAATCTTTCAATCATATATTTAATCATCTCTAAATTCTCAATTCAACATTATCATTTACCTCATTATGAGGTTCACAACATATAATCAATCATTCAAACAATTCTCATCATATCATATTTTCATATTTCTTCCTCAGCGTATTTGTCTTTCTGTGAGACACATTCATCTATCAATAAATTTACAATCATGAATAGCACTTTAACATCTCAAGTAATAACAATCAATATTTAAAGCAAATGCAATGCATAAATTCAAATGTTATTATTATTGGGAACATCTTCCCACATGTCGACATCTTTTAGCTTAGACCGATTGCCTTCCCGGTTCTTTCATTCTTATTTAGACCAGCTGTCTTCCCGGTTCTTTTATTCTCATTTAGACCGACTGCCCTTCTAGTTCATTTATTTTCATTTAGACTGACTGCCTTCCCAGTTCTTTTATTTCATGCATATTCATAAGAACAATGATATGAAATATGCATATGTACAACAATATAAAAACACGCATGTAATCAGACATTCAAATTTGTTATCATGCTTCTTCTCAAATTATTATTTGATCAATTTCACTAATTTCTTCTCCTCATATATCATATCAAATCATCATCCATAGCTCGTTAAGAATTTCACTTATCACCTTTATTAGTAAATTGACTCATTATTCCAATAATATTATTTCTCATAAAATAATTTTCTACACATCAATTATTCCTATCATACCTATCAACCAACTTTCATCTATCACCAAATCATAAGTTAATAATATATTCAAATATTATCACTATATATTTCATATTTATCTTGATTACTTAAAGTAAATCTAACTCACAATGTAGCACTTAGAGCTATCTGTGATCACTTCCTTGCCTTTCTTGCTCCTCTCAGCAATTTTCCCCAGTTGCTGATTGTCAACACATGATATAATAATTATATTAAAATTTTTAATTTATTTTTCAATTCCTTCATAATTCACACCCTTTGAAAATTCTCACATTGAATTCTAGGAATTTCATGTATGCTAAATTTCAAAAAATAAACTTCACATTATTACCTTCTGTTTTTCTTAGAGCTTCCCGTGACTCTCTACAAAATTCTCTCTGTAAACCCCTTCAAAATTTTACCCTTTCAATCCCCAAGTGGTTAAAGGAAGAGAGTAGTTTGAATTGAAGTTGAAGAAAACCAAACAGGATTTGGTAAGTAATAAATAAAATTAACTAAAACTATATATATATGTTAACAGTCATCATCCCCACACATTTGGTTGCCACAAATTCATGTGCTGTCTAACTTGCATTTACATGTTAGACAACTAATACTTGCAACCAGGTGTTGGTTTTTTTTTTTTTTTTTTGTTCCTTCTTATTCTTCTATGCTGTCTTGGACGTGTTTTTTTTTCTTTTTCTTTGTATCGACACCATCACGCGTCCAATTTTTTTTTTCTTTCAAATGAATTATTTTATTCAAATAATAAATCTTTCACGTATATATTATTTTATTTTAATTCCATATTATATTTATCAAAATACTTCTTTACCCATACTTTAATAACACGAGTATTACACACCCCTAGCTCCATCAGTGCTCACACAACGTTAACAGAGATGCCATTTTCTTTTTCTATATGTTTCTTTCTAAATCAATTATAAAAAAATTAAAAAAAAAACTCATGTAGTTATCATGTTCTTTTTAATACGTTCAATAATATGACAAAAAATAAGAATTATTTTTTTATTGAAGCGATGCTATATACAAGTACAATTTGATGGCAATATAAGCTCATAGTACTATCACATAACCCATGTAAAATCTCATAACACTACAACCTATCTAAAGTGGGAAAAATGACACGTATATATATCGAACAAATAACTCATACACCGATGAGAGTTAAACATTGAAACTGGTCTAGCATCTTAACTTTGGAATTTTAGGTCTGGTGTCTTAGTAGTGATAAAGAATTGTTATTGTCACATTTTTTTGAAAAAAAAAAGTACATGTGAAATAAAAACTGATTGTTAACAATTAGCAGTGCAAAATATATAAGATAAATGATTTTTATTTTCATTTTTACTCTTTCGACCATTGAACTTTTATCTAGTAGATTTGATCAAGATCAATATTCTCACTCTTCCACTCCGATTGGAATCAAGTGAAAATTAAATTCATTTCATTTTTATCTCTTGTCACAAACTCTTTCTCTTTCTCAATTTACAATTGGTTCAATTTATACAATGATATATGTATTCAAAAGATTTGCTACCTAAGCATTAGGTTACCAATCTTTTTTTCTAAAACCCAACCCTTTATTGTTAATGGCTATGGGCATTAATCAACTAGAAAAATCCATAGATAATTGTAAGATTAGATCATAAAAGCTCAAAATTAAAAAAATGAAACCAAATGATTTTGGACTAAGATTTATTTTAAGACATAACCTCAAAAAATAATGACCATGACACTTTAGAAGAAGAAAAAATCAATATAATTGAAAAGTTTTTAGCAAAGATATTAGTAGGGGTCTACCCTCAAAAGAAAAAATTTACTTTGAGATCTAACTATACTTTGAGATGGACACTCATCTCACAGTTTTTATTACGATGATGACTCATTCATCATATATCTATTAGAATTATTCCATGATGTGGGCTTACATTAATTTAGGCTTACTGGGTTTTGACATAAAATGCTCTAAGTATCGGTCTGTTAAGGGAGACATAACGTAATACTCGTGTTCTTAAAG
Organism: Bretschneidera sinensis; assembly: GCA_023935145.1. Lineage (NCBI taxonomy): Eukaryota > Viridiplantae > Streptophyta > Magnoliopsida > Brassicales > Akaniaceae > Bretschneidera > Bretschneidera sinensis. The sequence goes on along the minus strand of CM043705.1, from coordinate 20,021,231 downwards.
TAAGGGTAAAAAAGTAATTTGATAGATATTACATGGAGTTGAAATAATACATATGTGAAAAAAAATTATTATTGAATGAAATAATTCTTCTGAAAAAAAAAAATTTTGGGTGCAAACACCTGGAGTCTAGGTGTAAGTTGCCAACATGCAAAGAAATGCATGTGGGATAGCATAATATGGAAAACAGTGGTGGCAGGGGAAATGTAAATATAAAATGCAATTTTTGGATTTTTTTTTTATTATTTTCCTACCAAATCCTATTTGGTTTTCTTTCTTCAATTCATATTACTCTCTTTCTTTAAACACCCAGAGCCTCAAAGAAATGTTGAAAGATTGAAATTTTGAAGAAGTTTACAGGAGAATTTTAAAGAGATTCGAGGGAAGCTTTAAGAAAAACAAAAGGTAATAATGTGAATTTTATTTGTGAAATTATGCATACGTGAAATTACCCAGAATTTGATGTAGAAATTTAAAGGGTATGAATTATAGAATAATTGAAAAATAAATTACAAATTTTAATATAAATATTATGTCAGGTGTTGACGATCATCAATCGAGTAAAATTGCTGAAATGAGCAAGAAAGGCAAGGATATGATCCACATGTAGCTTTAAGTGCTACATGGTGAGTTAGATTTACTTTTAGTAATCGAGATAAATATGAAATATAAAGTGATGATATTTGAATTAATTATTGAACTAAAATGATTGGATGATATATTAAAGTTTGTTGATTGATATTATGAATAATTGATATGATAAAAATTTATTATATGAGAAGTAATATTATTGAAATATTGAGTTGATAAAATATATAATGAAAGGATAAATGAAATTCTTAACAGACTATGATTAACAATTTGATATGATATATGAGGAGATAATTTAATAAATATGACAAAAATAATAATTTTGAGAAAGAGTTAGATAGCTAAATTGAATGATTGTTTTAATATTATTGCTCATATGCATAAAAATAAAAATAAAAAGACCGAGAAGGAAGTCAGTCTAACTGAAAATAAAAGACTGTGAAGGATGTCAGTCTAACTGATAATAAGAGATCGGGAAGGTAGTCGGTTAAATTGATAATAAAATACCGAGAAGACAATTGTCTTAACTGACTTCCTTCAGTTGGAAGCGGGTTAAGCTTACTCCTCATTGTTAAATAATTTCAGGTAGCGGGTAGGGTGTAATACCCATAATCGTAAAGTAAGGGTAATGAGGTAATTTAATAAATATGACATAAAATTAAAATAAAATATAGGTGAAAGGTTTATTATTATTTGAATAAAACAATTCATTAAAAAAATCTGGATGCGTGGAGGCATAGTTACAAAGAAAATGGAAAAAAAAAAACATGAATAGTATAAAGGAAAAAGACAAAAAAAGGTTTTGTAAAAAAAAAGGATATTTTCGTGCAACACTTGGAAGTCTAGGTGTTGCAAAATTTGGAGACTTTGACTGCATGTTATGCAACTGTTTGATTTGCAACTGTTGGAAGCGGCAACCACCGCTTTATAAATTGATCTTTTACCAAATCATATTTGGTTTCTTCATTTTACAATTCAAACTACTCTATCTCTCAAAACACTTGGGGACCGAAAAAAGGTCGAAAGAGCACAATTTTGAAGGGGTTTACAAGAAAATTTTATAAAGAGTCGCGAGAAGCTATCAGAAAAATAGAAGGTAATAACGTAGTGTTTATTTTTGAATTTTTTAGCGTACATGAAATTTCCTGGAATTAAAAGTGGGAATTTTCAAAGGGTGTGGTTTATGAATAATTGAAAAAATAATTAGAAATTTAATACAAATATTATGTCAGGTGTTGACGATCAGCAACCGAGGGAAATTTCTAAGAGGAACGGGAAAGACAAGGAGGTGATCCACGGGTAGCTTTAAGTGCTACGTGGTTAGTTAGATTTACTTTAAGTAATCTAAATAAAAAATGAAATATCTAGTAATAATATTAAAATAAATTATTAGCGTATGCTTTGGTGGTAGATGAAAAATTCATTGACAAGAATGATAGGAATTTTGGACACGTAAAAAATTATTATGTGAAAAGAAATATTATTAGAATAATGAGTTGATTTAATAATGGTGGTGATAAATAAATTATTGACAAGTTTTGGTTGATGTTTTGATACGAATTATGAGGAGATGAAATTTAATGGATCTTGACAATCTAAGATGGATGATTTGATGTGATTTATGATGAGAAGAATTTAGTGGATTTTTTTTATAATAATTTGAGGAAAGACAAGATAGCTAAATTTAAATATTTTGAGTTCATGTTGTTTTTTATATTACTGTTCATATGTATATTTCATATTATTGTTCATATGCATATGCATTAAATAAAAGAACCGAAAGAACCGAGAAGGAGTCAATCTAATTGAAGAACCGGGAAGGGGCTAGTCTAATTGAAGAACCGAGAAGGGGCCAGTCTAATTGAAAAACTGTGACAGCCGGTATAAGTTGAAAATAAAAGGGACACTGTGACAACCGGTATATGTTGAAAATAAATACCGTAACAGCCGGGATAAGCTGTAAAGAAAAGAACCGGGAAGGCGGCTGGTCTAAGATAATAAAAATATGTTGACATTTGGGAAGACGTTCCCTAATAATAATTCATGCATTGCATCTGTTTTAAATATTGATTTCATCATTGAAATGCTGATGTGTTGTGTATTATTGTCAAATTATTTATAGATGTATGAGTCTCATAGAGAGATAGTTATTGGTAAGAAAGAAACCTAGAAGTATGACATGATAAGAACCAACTAAATGGTCGACTTTGTGTTGTGAACCTCATTACAAGGTAATTATGAGATAATTGATGGTGTTAAGGTGAACCAATAAATAAGAAGAAGAGATTGATAGAGAATGGGACTTATGATATATATAGTGATAGTGGAATGCTAGTATTAAGTTGTATAAGATATAAATGATTAAATATTGAAAGACTATTTATACAGATTGAGTACTTCTAGTAAATTTAATTCACTGAGCTTGTGATGCTCACCCCTCATTGTACAATGATTTCATGTAGCAGACAGGACAAATAGTCTGGTGGGTTGAGAGTCAGACGAATCATTTTCTTTAAGCCACGTACATGTCAACATCCTCAAACTAATGAGAAAATAAAATAAAAAAATTTTGTAAATATTCATGCATATTACGTTATGTAAAATGTTTAAGTCAATACCATATTGATGTATCTCCCATATTGAGGGTTGAGGATTGATGTAAAAATTTCTAGTGGTGTTATTTTTATTGTTGCATATATGTGTCATGCTGGGATTTTCAAAATGTGATGACACCGTCTCGAGGATTGCCAACCCGGGATAGGTCGTTACAATTTTGGTATCAAAGCATTAGGTTTTAAGATTATGTAGACTACATGAGAACTTAAAAAATTGGAAGATCTAAATAAATTATATTTTAATGAACAGGCTGAGGATGACACATGGATGTGCTAGAGTTAGAATTAGAGTTGTTAATTTGAGAGGGCGTGGTAGGCCCCCAATATTTTGACAAGTCGAGGTTGAGTCTGAATCTGTGGTTCCTAGAATGGAACGTGTTATCAGTATAATTGATATTGGTAAAGGTGTGAGAGAATCTGAAGTTGAAAGAGATAAGCTAAGATAAGCCTTTAAACATGCTCTTGAGAAAATGAATGTAACCGATGATAGACTTGATAGCTTATAGCATAGAATTGATGAACAGGCTAGAGCAGTACCTGAGGTTGTTAATCCAGTAATGATACACATTTAAAAAGGGGGGCAAATGAGTTTATGCATGAGATGCAGGGAGATGAATTAAGCTAAATGCCTTGTTGTTTAAAGGATTTATAAACCCTTTTAAGCTTGAGTTAAGGGTAAAACATTTAGAGAGACTATTTGATATTTTACCAATGACTGATAGGCAGAGGGTCGTCTTTGCTACATTCAAATTAGAGAGAAAGACCCTAGAATGATGGGAGGATATTCTTCACAAGGTAAGTACAGATATTGATAGACCCTTAACCTGTAATAGGTTTAAGGAGGTTTTCCTTGATAAATTTCCTTAGACCTTTAGAGCCCAACAAGATAGAGATTTTATTTATTTGAAGAAAATGTGTTAACTATGGCTCAGTATGATAGCAAATTTGTGGTCTTGTCAACGGTTGTACCGAAAATAGTAGACCTAGAGGAAAAGAAGTGTAAGAGGTTCAAAGATGAACTATGTTTTAAGATTTGATCAAAACTATCTTACATGAGGCATATGAATTATGTTAGATTGGTGGATATAACACTTCAGACTGAGAATGATGTGATAGAAATGAGAGGCTGGAGGAATTGGCGGAAGAATTCTAGATTTGAGAAACCCAAAAGTGGTACTAGTATAAGTGTGCAGGGTAGGAGACCACCCAGATGAGGCATTCCTTGCCACAGGGAACTGAAGTACAGAGTCAAAGGCAAGCAGGATCTGTTACTTCCATAGCTTAGAATACTATTGGTGGGACCCTTAGATTTGGGAGACAAGTTATGAGAAATTGGGAGTCATGGCAGAGGAAGTAAGTATGCCACCAAGGGGAAGCGGTAATATGATGTATGACTGAGAGACAAAAATTTGTCATAGATATATTCAAATAAGATATTTATCCCATAATTGTTCTAATTTGAGGTGCTTTGTATATAGAAAATGTGAATATATCAATGTTGGTTGATCTTGGTGCAACCCATTCTTTTGCATCCAGTATTCATATGAAGTCTTTTGAAGTATGTATTAATCATTTGATGCAAAATATTTTTGTTGAAGTTCCCACTAGAGATAGAGTGATAATTATAAATGTTTACAAGGGTTGTGTGATTCATATCAGTGATAGAGAATCTGAAGCTGATTTATTACCTTTGAATATGATAGATCTTCATTCGATTTTGGGAAAGAATTGGTTATCGACATATTACACTTGGGTTGATTGTTCCAAAAAGAATGTAGTGTTCAAGATATGGACATGAAGAGTTTAACTTTCAGGGAGAACATAAGATACTTTCGAACTATCTCATTTTGCTCTGACCACTAAGAGATGGTTGAAAAAGGGTTGTGATGAGTATTTGGTATACATAATGGATTCTAAAAAGGGAAATAGGAAGTTAGATATAAATCGTAGTGGTGAAAGATTATTCTAATGTAATTCTTGATGAGTTGTCTAGGTTGCCTCCAAGTAGAGAGATTAAATTCTCTATTGATGTGATACCAGGATCATCACATATATTTAATAGCACCCTATAGAGTGGCACCCATTGAGTTAAGAGAATTGAAAGTTCAAGAATATTTGGGGAGCCCGTGTGTTGTTCGTGAAGGAGGAAGATGGAACGATGAGATTGTGTATAGACTACAAATAGTTGAATAAGAACAAATATCTTTTACCCAGGATAAGTGGATTGTTTGAGTAGTTACAAGGAGTGAGAGTGTTTTCTAAGATAAACCTGAGATCAGGTTATCACTAATTGAGGATAAAGAAAGGTGATGTGCCTAAGACTGCTTTTAGGATACGTTATGGTCATAAACTTTTTGTGATGTCATTTGGATTAACTAATGTTTCAGAAACATTCACGGACTTGATGATTAACTGCTACAAAATCATTAAAAGTATAGTGATCCAGTGAGATCATGTGCACGCATAAAGGAGAAATCAGGAATGTCATTTTCGAGAAAATTGAGTGGAAAAAAAAAAATTTGTAACTGTACCGAAAAAGACTAACCTACACTAGATATATAATTGCTTTCTTCTACAATTTTTTTCTCGTTCTGCAACTTTCGGGATTCACAGTCCTAAACTTTGGCTAATAGGCCACCTTAAATTGATCTTTAATCTGTTTAGTTGAGGCAGCGTTCAAATGGGCTAGGCTTAGCCTAAATGTTTGTTTGCATTTTGAAAGATGTGATTATTTTAAGCATGTGCCATTCACAGTAGCGCCCACCGGGGGATAAATAAAATATCAGTTTGAGCTGAATTTTGCAGTAGTGGTTTGTTCTAATTTCTTATAATAAATTCATAAATTAATTACATTTTTCATTTGAATTTAAATTCTAATGATCCAACTGAATTAATAAAATTCTTAAAAAAAATTGCGATGGCTGAATCAAATTTGTGTGATTTTTTTCCGCATACATTTATTTGGTTTTTTATTTACTTTTATTCTTTATGACACAATCATTCTTCTCGACTTTATGGTGAAAGCAGGTAAACGACAAGTTTCATAAATAAAGGCATGCTTTTTATATAATTCCATCAAAAGGAATGAAAATATTATTTTTACAATTAGTCTCTTCAATGTTTCAACATAATCAAACCTATTTCTTTAAAGAAGCACCTGGAACCTTACCCAGAATTGACACACATTTTTTCCGTGCTCGTTTTCCATTTTTTCGGTATTCAGATGCCTTTCCCTTATAAAGTTTTCTCTTGACCTGCAGTTCTACGAACGCATTATGGCAAACTTCATTCATGCCCAAAAGTTTTTGGCAGCATTATTTACCTATAATTACTTTTTTCAGATCCCAAAATATATTTTGAAAAATCTCCATAGCACAGTTTAGGTCCATCCGGTTTTTGCAATGTTGTTTGTCGATGATGTCTTGTTGTGCAGACCCAGGCGAAACCAAAATTGCTATACCTGCCATAAACATGATCATCTTAACTGAATTGATATTTAGACTTGTCATGGTATTTAATACTACTTATTTGCCTGTGCTTTAGATGATTAAAGATCTTTTGATATGCTTAAATTACTAGAAAAAAATGTTTATTTATAGGATTACAAAGACAAGTTGAAGTGCATTTACCATTTAAGATGTTTTTTCAGTTTCTATCACATTGAATTCATTGTATTTATCATCATTAATTCGATAATGTTTTATCTCCCACGCACATGCACACGTATACTAAGAATACGTGATAAAATCTATCCTGACTAGGAAACTCATATTGACCTATCAGATAAACTAAAAAAAATAAATTAAAATAATATTATTGAATTTGAACCCGACTCGAGTCACTCAAAATTCGATATGGCTCTTACCTAAAACAACTTTGAAATTTGAGCACCCAAACCCAACCTTTAAAGAAATTCGAGAAAACCCAACTAGAAATCCAAATTAACCATATTTTTTATTTTAAAAAAATGAAGAATGAATTGCTTGTCAAACTAACATTGGTCAAGTACAAGATATTAAATGAATTACATCAGATTAAAGAGAATTAAACAAAAAAAATTCAAAATCTTTTTTCTACTAATTATTTAATTATAAGTAAATATATATATTGAAGGACAAGCGTCGTATTGATAATAAAGGGAATAAAAACCAGTGTGACAAGAACCAAAGCTAAAAAATTAAAAACAAAAAGCACGCATCACATTTGCAGAGCTCCATATTATCGAGTGTTAACAACTTTAACCAAGTGTTAGTAGATTTTTCCTAGTTATGAGTAGAGGTAGTACGTTAAGCCTCAAGTGCCTCTCACCAAAACTCCCGATAATATTAGGCCATCCTGGAAGTTCTCGCCATTCTTTTACGTGAGTGACCATTCAAATTTTTGTCAAGTTTATTTAGAACTAACTTTTTCCTTCCTACAAATGGCGAATGCTTATGTTAGAGAATCTCTATGAAGCATGACTTCATTATTAGCAGCCATATCATTTGAACCTGCCAAAGTCACCATCCTTGATCTCTTGCTGAGGAACACTAGTTGTAGAATAACAATCATCCAACGACGCTCCACACTTCATGCTAAATTTTTTATCAGTAGGAAAATTAAGGAAAAGTTCTAGTGATTCTTCCACCACTCTAGTAGAAGATTGAACCATCCATAATTACTTTGATAGTCTAATTAATTGTACGGACCTTAGTGGTACAAACTTACACATTGCTAATTTCTAGACTTCATGGAAATGAAACTGTAACGACCTTATCCCGAAAAAACTGCATGGGTCCGTTCGTAATGGCACCATTACCTTCAAACATTGAGCACTTAAAACTGAAGAAAACCATGACCTAGATCTTACTAGTAAATTTTATGATTTATTTTACACATATATATACAACCATAGCTTCACTTACAATTTATACAAAGTATTCTTGGGTAAAACCAAATGTCTACAAATATGCAACCTTTTTCATTTTCCACATCCGAATTTAACTAAATTATACATCATTCCAAAAATGGAGACATAGAAACATAACCCGTACATTCATTATTGAAAAAAAAATTAACAAACTCTTTGCTTGCAATCCACCTAAGAGAATTTTCTTTTAATCTCTCATTCACTTGATGTCTCCAAAGTTCAAAAGGATTTTTTTGTAATATATATATAAAGAATTAGCTAAAGAGCTCAGTGAGTAATCATTTTACTCAGATTAACGGTTACTATATCCAGAGTGATGAAGGATTTGTGGTGTGTAGTGATGCGTCACATCAATGATTGGGATATGTGTAACATAGGAAAGTTGTGGCCCATACTTCTAGGAAATTGAAGATTCATGATAGAAATTTACCCCTACTCATGACTTAGACTTGGCTGCTATAGGGTTTACTTTAAAAAAAATTGGAGACATCATCCGGATGGAGCCACTTGTGAGATATTCATAGGTTATAAGAGTTTAACATACCTACCTAACCAGAGAGAGTTGAATTTGAGGCAATGATGGTGGATGGAGTTGATTAGTAACAACGATCGTACAATTCACTATCATCTAGAAAAACAATGTGAAGGTGATAGCTGATGCATTGAGTAGAAAGTCTACAAGAAGGTTAACTGCTATTGGGAGTCCTGATGTGAAATTGATGATAGATTTAAGAAAGATAAGAATGAAGTTAAATATCTGTGACAGAAGATCATAGTTAATGATTATGGTTGTGCAGTCATCTATAGTAAAATGTTTTAGAGATGCAAGGTAGAGATGAAGAGATAGAAAAGATTTAGCATTAAGTGCTTACTAGAAAGCATTTGAGTTTAAAATTTGAAATGAGGGTATTTTGGTATTGGAAGATGGAAATTATGTTCCCAATAATGCGAAGTTGAGAAAGAAGATAACGAGGTAGGCACATGATGAAGTAGATTCGATGCAACCAAGTAATAATAATATGTATAGAGGATAGAGACAGAATTTTTGGTGGTCGGGATTGAAGAAGGATTTAGCTAAGATTGTGAGGTTGTATGGAGCACCATTAAGCATAGTGTCAAATAGAGATGCTAGATTTATATCTTGGTTTTGGAGAGGCTTATAAGAAGCCACGGGTACACAGTTGCAAATTAATATAAATTTTCATGCTCAGACAGAAAGGATTATTATAGTACTAGAAGATATGTTAAAGGAAAATGTGATGAGTTTCTCAATAAGTTGGGATGCTTACATGTCATCGATTGAAATTGCTTATAACAATCAGTATCAAACTAATACTGGGATGGCACCGATTGAGACATTGTATGGTAGAAGGTGTAGAACTCATATATGTTGGGGAGAAATGGGAAAGAGAAATATATCTGATCCATCATTTATTGAGTTAACAACTAAGAGGATCAAATTGGTTAGAGAGAACCGTAAAGCAGCATAGAGTATACCAAATTGCTATGCTGATACTAAGAGAAGACCTCTTGAATTTCAAGTAAGTGATTGGGTGTAATTAAAAATATCTCCATGAAAAGGTGTGTTAAGGATCAAAAAATAAATAAAAGTTGAGTCTGAGGTAAATGGGACCCTATGAGCTTGTTGAGAAAGTTAGGCTAGTTGTGAGTAGCCTGGATTTGCCTCCAGAGTAAAAGCAATTACATAATGTGTTTCATGTGTCACTATTGAGGAAGTACTTACACGATGAATCTCCTAATATCTCGAATCAGGCGATAGAATTTTAGGAAAATTTGACTTTTATGCAAGTACTAGTCAAAATTCTAAACAAAAATGAATAAGTCTTGCGCAATAAAGTCATTCCTTTGATTCAAGAATTTTGGCGGAATAAAGATGTCGAAGAAGTCACGTGGCAGCATGAAGCAAGAATGAGGAAGGAAAATCCTAAACTCTTTTCATGATTCTAGGTACGGAAATTTCGATGACGAAATTTTTATAAAGTGGGTAGATTTGTAATATCCGTAATTGTAAAGTAAGGGTAAAGAGGTAATTTAATAAATATGACATGAAATTAAACTAAAATATAGGTGAAAGGTTTCTTATTATTTGAATAAAACAATTCTTAAAAAAAATCTGGACGCGTGGAGGCATAGTTACAAAAAAATGGAAATAAAAAAAACATGAACAGTATAAAGGAAAAAGAAAAAAAAAAGTTTTGTAAAAGAAAAAAAAGGATATTTTCGTGCAATACCTGGAAGTCTAAGTGTTGCAAAATTTGGAAACTTTGGCTGCATGTGATGCAGCTATTTGATTTGCAACAGTTGGAAGCGGCAATCGCCGCTTTATAAATTGATCTTTTACCAAATCCTATTTGGTTTCTTCATTTTTCAATTCAAACTACTCTACTTCTCAAAACACTTGGGGACCGAAAGAAAGGTCGAAAGAGCAAAATTTTGAAGGGGTTTAAGGGAGAATTTTATAGAGAGTTACGATAAGCTATCAGAAAAACATAAGGTAATAACGTAGTGCTTATTTTTGAATTTTTTAGCGTTCATGAAATTTCCCAGAATTCAAAGTGGAAATTTTAAAAGGGTGTGGTTTATGAAGAATTGAAGAAATAATTAGAAATTTAATACAAATATTATATCAGGTGTTGACAATCAGCAACTGGGGGAATTTTTTAGAGGAACAGGAAAGGCAAGGAGGTGATCCATGGGTAGCTTTAAGTGCTACATGGTGAGTTAGATTTACTTTAAGTAATCTAAATAAAAAATGAAATATCTAGTAATAATATTAAAATAAATTACTAACGTATGCTTTGGTGGTAGATGAAAAATTGATTGATAAGTATGATAGGAATTTTGGACACGTAGAAAATTATTATGTGAAAAGAAATATTATTAGAATAATGAGTTGATTTAATAATGGTGGTGATAAATAAATTCTTGATGAGTTTTGGTTGATGTTTTGATACAAATTATGAGGAGATGAAATTTAGTGGATCTTGACAAGCTAAGATGGATGATTTGATGTGATTTATGATGAGAGGAATTTAGTGGAATTTTTTTATAATAATTTGAGGAAAGACAGGATAGCTAAATTTAAATATTTTGAGTTC